>JAEAOA010001153.1:430000-467500 GCA_016746295.1 Potamilus streckersoni
TATTGCTTTTGACACGAAACTGGATTAAAATGACACAAGTACCATTACCTGCGTTATCCACCTGATAATATCATTTCCGTTCGCATGTGACATACGCAATCATTTTTTTTTTGTCATTGTTAAACTATGTTCATAATCCTATGTGGTAATGTCAAAACCAGTCTTGACAAAGCTGGATAAAGGTCTTGTACATATTTGTTAAATACCAGCAGTTTTTTTTTTATTTGCCTAAACAAAATCCACCATGGATATAATTAATAGCGTACAGATAAAAAGCTTGTTTCCAAAAAATTTACGATGATTTGAGTTACATGCCAGTTTTCACTCATAATTTGCCGTTTGGTGATAGTCATCTGTTCGTTAAAATTGGTTAAAAATGTCCAAGATAAAGATGAAAACATCATTCTAAAACAACGATGAAAAATATGGTTCATTCAGGAAGTACATATATACATATACACACACACAAATACACACACAGACACACACACACACACACACACACACACATATATATATATATATATATATATATATATATATATATATATATATATATATATATATATATATATATATATATATATATATATATATATATATATAGACATATATATAGACATATAAATAGTCATCAAGCTTCCAAAGTTAATTCATCCATTATATCATCAGAACGGTATTGTTTTTAGTTAAATCAAATGAACATATGATAATATTCAAAAGCAAAATGTATTATTGTGTTATTTCAACTACATCGATAGTTATTGTTTTTGCTATCAAGTGGATTGGCAAAATAGGTTCCTTCATCGCGGACTCCATCTACTGCAATACAGACAACATTGCATTTCAATTAAGTAACATGAGTTAATGGTTTTCATGTTTAATTTAAATATATGTATTTGCAAGAATTTCTAAAATGTCATTGTCATTTAATTTCTTCGATTTCTTCAAAGAATTTTTATCTTTGCTTTTCTTTACGTCTTCTTACTTTTAATTTGATTTTCTTTTGCTTTCTTACATTTATCTATGCTCTGGTTTGTTTGTTTTTTCTTGTTGTTATTATTATTTGTTTGTTTTGTTGGTAAATAATACTATATCGTAATGTTCTGCAGTGCATATCTTCTATCTCATTGTATGTTTTCTCTGTTTTATTTGTG
Source organism: Potamilus streckersoni (assembly GCA_016746295.1). Taxonomy (NCBI): domain Eukaryota; kingdom Metazoa; phylum Mollusca; class Bivalvia; order Unionida; family Unionidae; genus Potamilus; species Potamilus streckersoni. Next base: position 431,158 of record JAEAOA010001153.1, read on the forward strand.
CTCTTGAAGGTTGCACCTAACCCCTAAAAGTCAAAATAACATCTGCACTGATAATTGAAGCTATCAAATTCGCCGGCTCTTGTCTACATGCCACCTAAAACTGTTGCTCATTTATAATCTGGATAATATTGTGTAGACTAAAAGTTTAACGTCCTGAAAGGAGACCCGTCCATGGAGGCGAATTTGTTCTTGTTTCCCTAATTTAAGTATAAGAAGGTAGCAATTTTTATTGTGCTGGAATGTCAGGGGGATATCTTACCAAAGTCGACGCCGAGCACGGTTTTCAGTTTTAACAGCTTTAATAATATATCTTCACATACTATGCTCTTTTGATATATTTAATAGTATTACCATCAAAGATACAAGGCGCATTTTGTTTTGGAAGGGTGAGTGGGTGTCTAGTTACCCAAGGAAAATATACCCCTCTTGACGATAAGTACTCATTGGTAAATGTTCCCTTTGGCAAAACATTTAATTAACAATAATTTTGCAAGGTAGTAGTCCATATTTTATTACGAGATCATTTAAACCTGGCAAAATCAGCTTTGCAACCTCTTCAATATCCAGTTTTGACCGTTGGACAAATGTAAACTTCATTATGTTTTTCTAAAGCATGTTTTATGCAAAAGTAAGAAAACATAGTAAATTGTGATGATAACCTTTCTTTGCTGTAGCCGACATGTTTCAATATATAGAGGCTATACTAATTATCTATCTATACAATCTGTATTTTAGAAGTCAAAAGTTGAAGGCATTTAACAATATAAATTTGGCTTCAGGATTGCTTCTGCAATGTTAAAAAATTGCGGTAAAGGTACCCGTGCTAACAGTCAATCAGTCTGTTGTGAGCACGTGAAATAGTATAAATAGTTGTCCAATTTCTTCGCTGACCTAAGGACATCTTCAACAACTTCTTAAAATACATGTTGTATGAAATGAGAACATTTTAGTATGGCATAGTTAAGAAAAGCATGAAAAAGCAAAAGAGAACTGGATAGAAGAACAGTCCAAAGACATTCAATGAAACTTGAAAAGGAACAACAGCAAGAACAACAGCAAAAAAGCGTACCAACTAGTCCAAGATCAAACAATCACAAAACAACGGCGAGTTACTTCCTTACAGGACAAAGCCGGAAACTGTCTCACAGAAGAAAACATTCTGAAAAAATGGACAAAGTACTGTGCAGAACTTTATAACCACCGAGTTACAATAGATCCAGAGGTAATGAATGTCACTCAAACAACTAGCAACGACAACTACACTATCCTACGTGAAGAAGTAGAAGTAACAGCGAGATCGCTGAAAAAGAGGAAGTCAGCTGGAGTGGACAACATCCCAGTAGAACTTATCCAAACAGGGAAAGAACCAATGATTAGCGCCTTCACAAAGATAAGCAAAATAAATCTGGAAAACAGGGGTATAGCCATTGCCGAGGACCCAATCACTGATCATCACCCTCCCAAAAGAGGTAACTTGCAACAGTTTCAAAACCACCATAAAATCAGTCGTATAAGCCATCCAAGCAAAGTCATGTTGAGGATACTGCTGAATAGTCTAAAGCCACAGGCTGAAAAAGTTATTGCCGAGGAGAAGACAGGTTTCAGAGAAGGGTAAAGCATAACATAGTAGACCTTCAACCTCAGGGTATTGTGTGCGAAGTACTTCCAAACTAGCAAGATATGTACCATATCTTCGTGGATTTCAGGAAGGCATTTGACATGGTATGGCATGCAGACTTGTGTGGCGACCGTGAGACTGTACGACATCAATGCCAATCTCATTACAGTAATAGAGCACCTCTATGACAAGGTCTCCAGTGCAGTATACTTCAACGGCAGCAAAGGGACTAGTTCAGAACGACAGTCGGAGTCAAATAAGGCTGTCTGATCTCTCCCACATCATTCAACATCTTTCTAGAGAGAATCATGTCTGACGAGCTTGAAATGCACGAAGAGACAGTCGTCATCGGAGGCAGAACAGTCACCTGATGTACAACATCAATGCCAATCTCATTACAGTAATAGAGCACCTCTATGACAAGGTCACCAGTGCAGTATACTTCAACGGCAGCAAAGGGGACTGGTTCAGAACGACAGTTGGAGTCAGACAAGGCTCTCTGATCTCTCCCACATTATTCAACATCTTTCTAGAGAGAAGCATGGCTGACGAGCTTGAAAAGCACGAAGAGACGGTCAGCATCGGAGGCAGAACAGTCACCGACTTACGTTTTGCCGACGACATTGATGGGCAAGTAGGAAAATTAGCAATAACTAGCTAGATTAGTAGACAGCCTCGACAAAACCTCTACAGCCTACATCATGGAAATCAGTGCAGAGAAGACCAAAATGATGACCAACAACACCAAGGGCATCAACACTGACATCAGGGTCCAAAGTATGGGCTACAAACAGTCCACAACTTCGTGTATTTGTTTGCGGGAAGGGCAATTGTAACAGGATTGCGCAGTCAACAGCAGCTCTAACAAAACAGAACCCCATCTGGAGAGACAAGAACATCGCACACAGTTCAAAGGTTAGACTGATGTATTCACTGGTGATCTCCATATTTCTCTACTCCTGGAAATCATGGATCATAACAGCTGACTTAGAGAAAAGTATACATGCCACAGAGATGAGATGCTTCCGAAAGATCATCAGCGTCTCATACAAAGACCGTGTCACCAATGAAGCAATACGGCAAAGGATAAGACAAGCCATTGTGCCTCACGAAGACCTACTGACCACAGCGAAAAAACGTAAACTACATTGGTATGAACATGTCTCACGATCATCAGTATTTGCCAAGACAATCCTGCATATTGACACTGAGCGACTCACTGAGAAAGACGGAAAATCGAGAGGAATGGAGGAAGATGGTTATCCGTTCTCATGCGGTGCGCCAATGGTCTACCAGACTACGGGACTGATGATGATGATGATGATGATGATGATGATGATGATGATGATGATGATGATGATGATGATGATGATGATGATGACTATGATGATGAAATGAAATTATTTGTCTCAATTAGGGACCGACTATTTGATTTTATATTGTGGGAAAAAAGCTTCTGATTTTCTTTCCAGATGTGGTATTTGTTTTCTTCTTTTACTCTGTTGGATTGCATATTTATAAAAAAAATATTTAATGATTTTTAGTTCAATGACACTTATAGTGTAGAAACTTATTATCTTTTCACGTTGCTGGACACGTTTGATACGTAATCATTATTTTTGCCATGCACTTTGCTAATGATGACGCTGTTAAAATGGCTTTGCATGCACTGCACACGATACAAAAATAAAAAATGATAAATAAATAATTTTTCCATTGAATTCAATTAACTCAAATTAATACGTACGGGTAAGGTAAGGTGACGGTCTGCAGTCTGCAAAAACAACATATATATATATATATATATATATATATATATATATATATATATATATATATATATATATATATATATATATATATATATATATATATATATATATGCCTGTATTAGCTTTCCATTATTCACGTACTATACAAGTTTTAAGAGCCTTTTTTGCAGTTTCTCCACATTCACGTGTAATTCTTTACTGACTCTTCTAAACTGTAATATCATTTTAATTACGCTGATTTTATACATTCTTTCAATGTTTGATACTTCGCGTTTCATTTCCATTTCCTTCTGTGGCGCTTATTAAAGTATATAGTCAACTGTACATGATATATACATTATCTCTGATGCGACTATTCTTTGTCAGTAATATTTAATATTGTCTGTATCATTCTTCGTGAAATTTCATTTCATTTCTCAATAAAATGTTCAGCAAATTTTCGGTGAAATCTATATATCCAAAATCGTATATCTACACACAAAAATTCCAACATGTACGCCAGACACGCCACATTAGTGAGATAACAAAATTTCCAAAACAAAAAAAGGACAGGTAAACAGTGACAGAGAAAAAAGTTACTCAACAACAACAACAGAAAGAAGATAAAGTTCAGTAACAAAGACAACAGCAATCGAATACGCAACAACAACAAAGTAAACCAACACAAGAAACGAACCAACAGCAATTGATGCAAAAACCAATAAACAAACAACAACAACCATTGACAAGAGTGGACCCAAAACAAAATCAGCAGCAATATCAATCTATACAACAACAACAACAACAACAACAACCAAGTAAGGAACAAAAACAAAATCCAAAAGAAGTAGGATAAAAGCAAATAGTAAATACATAGACAAAAGAGTAACAAAAGGTATGGATGCCTTGAATAAAGGACCTGCAAAAATGAATCAAAATCAACATCGAAAGAAAAGGAAACAACTACAAACAAAAAGTGCAAGATATCACGAGACTAAGATCTAGAGGATACACGTTATGGACTCACTGAGATAGAGGATGAGGAAATGCGAAGATATCTAATGGATACAGACGAGTTACTGGACAAACAATACATAAAATAGAATTTTAAAAAAAAAAAACAAAAATAAAAGAAAAACAAACAAAAGCAATATATATATATATATATATATATATATATATATATATATATATATATATATATATATATATATATATATATATATATATATATATATATATATATATATATATATATATATATATATATATATATATATATATTGAGAGAGAGAGAGAGAGAGAATTAAGAAATATACAATGATATGAAAAATTAAAAAAAATATAGCAAACATCTTTTTATTAACGAATAAACATAAAGAATAGAAAACACTACTAAATTAAGCCTTCGTGTAAATAAAAAAAAAATATAAAGAGTAGGGGCCATCTTGAATGGTATGACAAGATCAGACGAGAGCTACTCCCCACCCCAAATTAAAAAAAAGAGTAAAATAGTCAGGTATGCACACACAAAATTTGGCCAGCGATAACAACTGTTTCTGACTATTTGTTACTTTAAGGAATACATATGCAGAAAGCATAATGTAACTGACCCAAAAAATGAAATGCAATTGTCTTTTAAATTCCTTACTTTTACTTCCTTTATCACACTTTCAAACAGATAGATTTCATAAGAAATGTACTGCCATGCGTAAGTCTTTCTTTAAAATTCCAGGACTGGCAAATTTTCACTCTTGGAGGTGAGGGAGTCATAAAATAAGAAAATTTTTCAATATATTCATCTTATTTGGATAAATACGGTAGTCAATATGTTGCAATTCTTCTACATTCTTTTCTAAATAGCTTTGTATGTTCTAACAAGACCTGTCTGTGCTGTCTACCTCGTTTATTTTCTTTCATTTGTGAAAATGTTCAAATTATCCTACTGGGTCATGAAATTTGAAAACCCTACGTTCTAATTGTAATCTTAGTAAATACATTGTGATTATTATCTCTATCCCTTTGAAGATCGTGTACTGGATGCAATTTCATCATTTTATTATGAAAGGCGACGTAACTCCTCACGAATACAAAGTATTCTGCATTGTGTGACAAAAGTATAGAATGACGAGCACAAAGAGATATAGAACTAGGAATATATAATGTGAATTAAGCTCTTCCTCACTTTTAATTAAATTATATCATTAATTAAAGAAAAAAGCATAATAATGCCGATATAATTAAATACGCTAGGTATATATATATATATATATATATATATATATATATATATATATATATATATATATATATATATATATATATATATATATATATATATATATATATATATATATATATATATATATTTATTTATTTATTTATTTATTTATTTATTTATTTATTTATTTATTTATTTATAGAGAGAGAGAGAGAGAGAGAGAGAGAGAGATTTTCGCACTGTTATCTTCAGCGGCTGTTTCGGAAATAAAACCGTGCATTGCAAATAAAGATTTCTTATTTCCAATATCGAAAGAGTTCAACGCATATTTTGTTTAAAAGTGATCCATTCAAATATAAAAAGTAATCCATCTGATTACTGAAGATAGCTTTATCTCAGTGTTATCTTTGATAATATAAATACCATCTATGGTACAAATAATTCAAACAATGCAGAGAAATATGCTTAGCTAATCAAAATGGAACACAGATTACAAGTTAACATTTGAACCATAGTGTATCCGTCCCCCCAACAAAAATCACGTGAAATAGCTTTTAACTTTGAAAAAGCAAGCAGTCGATATCAAAAGGAAGCAACACTCTGATGGCTTGGATTTCCCATTTTCATGTCACAATAGCTGAATTAATTTGCTTTAGTAATCCTAATTCTTTGGGGTGACTGTCAGTTATACTGGGAGTGGAGAAACCAGATACTTGTTGTCCTGGTATCGTGGTTTTTCAAAACAACTTTATGTGAAATTAATGCATCGTCACGGTAGAGGACATGAACGAGGCATTTATGTCGTCAGGTCAGCCGAACGTTTGGCACAAGGCCGTGAGTCAGGGAGCTATGACCGGCATAACGAATGTCCCAGAGGACAGATGTTATGTTTGGGAATGATAAGTATTTCTTGATTCTCGACGTGCAAGGTTCGAGACAGCATTGTCATCAATGCTTGATTCTAGATATCAGAGGACTTTATGAGTCATAGGGCAGAAAACGTATTGTTTTTTTTTTCTAAAAAAAAAGTGAATAACTGAGGCTAGACATGATTTTAAAAAGTAATGTGGAATTTGTGGCTGACTTTTAGCCACATATACCATTTCAAATATCATTTAAAAAATCTATATTCTTCTTGAAAGTTTTGCCGTTTCATAGTTTGCAACCAAATTAGGTTTTAAAGCTTTCACATATAAGGAGTTATCTACAAATCGAGTGATTCTGGTCGCTATTTGTGATTTTTCACGCGAATACCATTGTTCTGATTTTTCTTGTGCAATGAAGTGTTGAAGCGAAGACAAGTGGACTTTCTGTATTTCTTTATTTACACCGGATTACTTTATACGCCGTAATGGAACAGATAATAAGGAAACAAATGAGTTTATTTGAAATATAGTTATATCAACATTTGATAGATTTAATAAAAGAGGTGACCATGAAATGAAATAATGTTAAACTATACTTAAAATACTTACCTGTGTAAGTTGTTTGTAATCAACATAAGCTGTAGGTTGTATCTTGATAAGTATATCATACCCGAAAATTATTTTGTCACAATCAAACTTAAAAAGTTGTCATAATAAAACTTTAAAAAAAATTGTAGGTTTTTCAACTGATTATGTCGCAATCAGACTTAAAAAAAGCTGCCTGGCACTCAACTGATTTTGTCGCAATCAGATTTAAAAATCTGCCTGGCACTTAACTGATTTTGTCGCAATCAGACTTTAAAAAACTGCCTGGCACTCAACTGATTTTGTCGCAATCAGACTTAAAAAGCTGCCTGGCACTCAACTGATTTTGTCACAACCAGCATACATACAGCCCTTCCGATTTGTTTGTGACATAGGTGTACATTGTCTCTCTTGACCGAATCTGATGTTTTTACAACATTTCACCATTTTCTTACATCCAGATGTCTCCATACTTTGCATTGATATTTTGTAACTTCCAATGAGGACGGATGTTTCAAGGATCAACTTCCTAAGCAAATAGGGATATTTTTTAACTTTCATTATGTCCACGTGAACTGAGATGTCACCGACACTGACTCGGCTTAAAGAAAACAAAACACATTTTTTCAATCAGAATGTGCAGCTAAAGCTATTGTTTTCAACAGGATAGGTTCGTATAAAAGTAAGACTCATGTTATACATACTCCCTAAAAAACAAACGAAAGTAAGGTGTATCTTTCGTGCATTAATTTCTTTCTGTAAATGACAAAGTTGTCCAATTAGCTCTGCTAAATCAATGTTGTTAGATCTATTTTTGTTTTCACCTCGATGATTCATGCTACTTTCAAAGCTTTGTCATTGATCCATCCAGATGTTTGAGTTATTTATAGTCATCCTATTACGACATATTTACGACCAATAGTTTAACATCACATACTGCAACATTAGGATCAAACTTTTGATTCTTATGATGTAAAACCCGAACAGTTACGTTGAGAAATGGTGAAATAACGGCTATGAAAACAGGTATATATATATATATATATATATATATATATATATATATATATATATATATATATATATATATATATATATATATATATATATATATATATATATATATATTAATATTATAAATATAGCTTTCATGTATATTCCATAATGCATGTTCGGTGACCCTGACATTCAGATTTGGTTGATAGGATGTTAGATTTTCTCAATTAATTTTAAATGAGAAACATCGCCGCAAATACTATGGTTGGTGTAACTGTACTTACGTGTGTCACAGCAATAATGGCAGTTACTTCTATCGTCTGAACCCAAATTTTGTTTGACTCAAAATTTATCCCCCTAAAAAACCCAAGAACGTTCAGTTTAGCTACGTACGACTTGTTTGCAGTAGTAGTAGCGTGTACGGGTCGTAAGACATGGTGATTAATATTCGTTAGAGTTTACATAATCAGATCAACTCATCCATTATTCGTTCTAATACAGCTTGGCAGTTTAATGGCAGATACAGATGGCGTATGCATGCTGTTGAGGAAAAGTTTAATCGTAACTCTCAAAAACTGTTAAGTAGATTTAATTGTGTCACTAGAAATAACGTTTCTACGGAAGATAAAACATAATGATGGTAAAACGGTAAAATATTTACTAAAACTCAAAAAAAGAAATTGTTTGCAGTATTGGAATAGTGAATTTGGCTACGCCAAATAAACTAGCAGTAATCGTGAAGTACAAAACGAAGACGATAGTCACCTACAAACAACAATACTTCATACTACATTCCCTTGACAAAACAGCAATGTCGATCGATGCCGTAATGAAGTCAAGACTGATGATTGATGATGTTGAATTATTTACTTGCGTGTGCTAATCCTTTTTATCTTCAACATAAGGTATCCTAACGTAGTAACCAACCAGTAATAAGTATCTACCCTACGCTTTGCGCATACCTGTGTTAAAACTTCCACCTGCTCTAGGTAAATACCAAGGGCAAAGTTTTCATGCAGTAAAATCCTTAAATGATTGAACTCAGTTTTCATTCTTGTGTCATTCATGCCGCTGAATAAAAAAAGCCTTGGAATGAATCGCTTTCTCATTTTAATTTCTCAGGAAAACAGATCTGCTGATGGTGATGCAAATGTTAAGTAAATGACAATTTTGTGCTAGGTAAAAACTGTAAAATGGACATAAGTTGTTGTGGTTGTGGACCAACGTTTACTTCTTTTAATTAGAGAGCAACATTTATTTGCCTGTGAAAAGATAATACGGTCTGCCCTCGCTTATAAACTGATCCCGAGTACAAATTATAAACAACCGGTTCTGCCGTTACATAAGGTGAATCTTTAGAATGAATCTTACAGTACCTTACCTGAGAGTGCATTATTCAACGGCAGATAAGGGTCTGTCGTGTTTGCTATTGGACTCGACTTTAGCCGTTAGGAAAACGATGGCGGACTGCTATTTTGCTCATTAAATTTTACAGCTTGAGTCTTGTGAAAAAGTTATTTACTTTATGGCCTAACTGTACTTTAAACTGAATTAAAAATGGCGCTTTAATGACCTCAACTAGTATAGAAGTATTTCAAAGGAAACATTGAGCATTGTTGTTAATGTGGCTGTTTACAAGAGATCATGTCGCAAACGGTGATTTTAGAACTGCATCAATAGTCTGCATTTTCTCTCAGTTACTACTTCAGTTGCTACTTTATCGATATTTTCATGATGCTGTAACTTGTTATTTTATCGACAATCTTGAGACATGATTATAGTATTTTGTTTGATTAAAGCGTTTGCTTTCTTTCAATGATCCAAACATTTTTTTACATAATTTTAACACTTCATGGCAAGTGAGTGTGAATCCAATATGAAAGAGTTATAACCAGCTAAAATATGTGAGGCAGAGTATGTTAAAATTTTAGGACCGGAAAAATTACAAAGCATCTGAAGTAAATATGAAATGTACTTCAAAGTATCAGTCATTTATATTTCACATCGGCATATGGTGGCCAAAGTTAACAAAATGAACATGGTTTATGTACATGAAATACTGTAGAAAATATATCAAAAGCCTATTGATATAGACTGAAATGTCGAAATTCCTATTTGTTTGCTTATATGCTTCTGTATTTGTTGAATGGATATGTATAATTTGCTGTAATATAAAGCAGTCCTACCATTACCCTAGACACAAACCGGTGATTTTCATTTTTTGCATATTTTAACAAAATATTTCTTTTTTTCACACAATTAACTAATTTTGACACAAAATATTGACAAGACTGCTGGCATACATACATACATACATACATACATACATACATACATACATACATACATACATACATACATACATACATACATACATACATACATACATACATACATATGTATATGCATATATATATATATATATATATATATATATATATATATATATATATATATATATATATATATATATATATATATATATATATATATATATATATATATATATATATATATATATATATATGTATGTATGTATGTATGTATGTATGTATGTATGTATGTATGTATGTATGTATGTATGTATGTATGTATGTATGTATGTATGTATGTATGTATGTATGTATGTATGTATGTATGTATGTATGTATGTATGTATGTATGTACTAGGGACGGTAGTAAAGGTAAGTCAAATTAAAAATAGATTTATGTCTACTCTCTTCTTTTTACGCTTTTTTATGCGGTACATGCATTAAGTTTAACAAACCATATCGTCTTAAAGGCAATACCCTAATTTACAGTTTATGATGGAAAATCGCCGTGAAGTCTTCTCCCTTTGTGGTATATTTTCAATAAATATCCGACGTAATCTCATTACGGTAATTTCTGATAGGGTGTCAGTTTGCCACCACACTCACCGCGAGAATTAACAAAGGTGCGAAACATTAACTCTCCAATCTGATCAATCAGGAGATATTTCAACAATTCTTCGGGTACAGTTTCAGTGGATATAATAGTGTTAGTCGTCTGCAGTTGAATTATCAGGTAAAAAGATCAGGAAAACTGTAATAAAATGAAATTTGAAGATTGATTTTAAATATACCTTTTTATTGGTGTGCTGATTACAAATATAAGATTTTTTAATTAACAAACCGCTGTGTAGGTAATGAAACCAAGAATGCCTAAATGTCAATCTGAACACCATGCTTGTTCAGCTTTACATTATTCAACAGAAACGGTTGATAAAGAAAAACAATCATTGCACCGTGATTAAATACGCAAAATACTCCGATGAAAGGGTGAGAAAATAAAAACGCTTTCTCATATTACTTTGACCATTTCTATGTTCCAGTTTTCGCGATTGCAGAGAGGAATGTTTATTAGAAAAAGTAATATATCCGAAAACATGACAGTCGAATTTCAGACGGAATATTACGACTAAATGTTAATTATTATGTATTATAATTATAATTCGTTTTCCAAAAAATCACCGACATATTAGAGTAAAAATGGATTTAAAAAGCGTTCTTTGCTATTATCATGGAAGTTCTCTTATAGTGACAATCTGAGTAAGCTTGAACAAATTCTGCATCTTGTATCAATAATTATTCTCTAAACTACAAGCAGCTTTATTTTCGTTTTAAAACAAAAAATTACCTTAAGACCGTTTCCGTTTGCCCCTTCCCCCGTACATTTTTTTACCATCCACCACCCAAAAACTGATTTAAATTGAATGACCTAATGACTGTGTATAAAATTCTAAACTATGATCCTTAAAGTACAGTTTCTTACAAAAATACCAGTCAATTGTGGAAACAAGTCAAAACTGACATGAAGATACAATACTCAGATTTGAAAGCTTGGCTAAACGAGCAGTCTACATAATATTACACTAGCAAGATTTCCAAACAGAAGAGTCTATGTTAGTTACGTACATAACCAGTGGTAACCAGAAATTGTTTCCAAGCTGGAGAACCAATCTTTTAAAAATAGATGCAAATACAGTGTGAAAGTGATAGAAATTCTTTGAAAATGAAAATGTGAAATCATAATAGGGAAACAATATGCTTAAAGTGAAACATTTAATGGGAGAAAGCAAAGAAAAACCACAGGTCGGTGAAGGGAAAGACATACACTACCGAAAGATAAAGGAATTACTGCAAGAAAAATACAACACATAATTTTCACTTGCACAAAAAAAACTAGTGCATATTATACAAATATTTAATAGAATTCATAAGACATATGTGGAAATAGCTCACTTAAAATGGATTGATGTATTCCCTAACCCTAATGACAGATATAATAATGCTTATCATATATATATATATATATATATATATATATATATATATATATATATATATATATATATATATATATATATATATATATATATATATATATATATATATATATATATACGTATGCTAACAGTTAATGCCATTGACTATAAAAGTAGTTTCCAAGTATGTATGAACTTCATTGTTTATCTGATAACCGATACATATGAGTCGCCTGAATAAAAATAGGTCAGAAAGTTAGGATTTCATGATGTAAGTCGGTCCATGCAAAATGCCATCTTCCTAATTGCACGAAAAATATTTACAATCAGGCAAATAAATTTAATTGATCCTATTCTATATAAAGTGTGTATATAAAGTGTGTGTGTGTGTGTGTGTGTGTGAGAGAGAGAGAGAGAGAGAGAGAGAGAGAGAGAGAGAGAGAGAGAGAGAGAGAGAGAGAGAGAAATTTGGATTTTAACGTAGCTTTAACATATGATACCGCAATGATGTCTGCAGCGTGGCTATTTACAGTGATGTCTAGCACTGGGGATATCATGTCGCATACATATAGCATCATGTCCCACTCAGGCACATAATCCTGACACCAGACCGACCAGTCCTAGCGCTAACCTCTTAATGCTGAACGCCTAGCGAGCCTGCTGTTAGTACCATTTTTATAAGCCTTTGGCTCGAACCCGCGACCTCCCAGGCAGAAACTTCAACTACTTAGGCCACCGGAGCGTTCTTATATAAATTTTAAAACTGAAATGAATATGATATTAAGGGAATACTTTAAATGATAAGTTATTTATATATACGACAACCTAGATGACGTGTTCAAGGTTGAAAATGATAATTTTAAGTGCTAAAAATGGAAGGTAAAAATATATGTATCAGTCAAATGGAATCAATATGATGAATAATTTAATTGTTTTCAGACCAATGAAAATATGTCGCTAAAAATAGAACACTAAATTGGTGGTTTCAAAATTGAAAGAACCGTCTCAGAAAAGTGAAGTTTAATCTTATATAACATCCTGCATGATATACGATAAGATACACAAAGCTGTGGCACATGAATTTGAAGATTTGTTGAATAAACAATGATCAATGTTGCTGCAATCACCTATTTAAAATAACGACTTAGTTCACTGGTACACCATAATAAAGAATTCTAACCAGTTATTGAACATATCACCATGACCTATACCAAGTACATTATGATCAAACATATCGCCATGGCCTATACCAAGTACATTATGATCGAACATATCGCCATGACCTATACAGAGTACATCATGATTGAACATATCGCTATGACCTATGCCAATGCCTTATGATCGAACATATCGCCATGACCTATACCGAGTACATTATAATCGAACATATCGCCATGATCTATAACATTATTGTCTCTACACGGCAATTTTGCTGATGAAGGTCTCATTGTACATAATTATTAGACAGATATTAGCACCAAAGTCAATTAAGTTGTTATATTCAATTTCAGTCAAATCTAGTGTATACTTTATCCTTACACCAGTATCTTAATAACGGAAAAATACGCCGGAGGCGAAGATGAAAGCCCAAAGGGATTTTGGTGCCCTAAGACCTCTGGTGCGATGCCCGTGGTTTTAAACCCCCAATACCTCCGGCGCCAGGGCAACAGCCTTGTCCTCTCACCTATGCCAGTTATTACACTATTTCCTTGCACAATTTGTAACATCACATACAATCATGTTATGATGTTCTTTCAAATAATGTCTATAGCGCTAACGCTCAATGTATGTTGGATTAAATCTCCATGTGGTATTACGATTTTTTTTTGTATTCATCGATGCAGTCAAGCAATTCTTCCACTATTACTTTGCTCTGGCAGTTTTATGATTATTTTGTGTCAGATCGTTGTATAGATATACCATTATCACACATGGAAATTTTTATCTAAAAGGAATGTGCAGTTTATATTCTGTTTACAGTATTTACTTTTTGAATAAAATTAGCACATAACTTAAACACATCCACAACCATATGTAAATTTTTATGTTGATTTTATTTCCATCTAACTGGTTCAATATCTCATGCACAAGTTTATAGCCTTTATGTTAAAGTTATGTTATGAAATTTAAGAAATGTAGTTGAATATCTCTTTTACGCCATCTGCAACATAATTGTTTCATAAGAACATTAAGTTTTATGTGGTCATCCGATTGCATGTTTCAGACTGAATTTATTTGTTGGGGGGTTTTTTTGTACATTACTTTATTTTATTTTAAAACCACATGTAACACAACTTTCTTGTTCAACAATGCCATTCTATATATGTCTTGTACACTTGCCAAGCATCATACCTGAAATTTATTCTTCATCTAAAATTTAAAATCCTAAAGTAGTCATGCAATTAAAATGGTAAATCTTTGAAAACATTATAGATTTTTAAGGTTACACTAGCATCAGGCATCAAATATGTATTTTGTGCGCGTCTGTATTTTTTTCTCTGTCTCTCTACACGTGCTTCTTGTTGCACATAGCTAATATATGTAGTGTTTCGTGTGTGCTTCTAAACTCAAACCACAAACAACGTTGATCTGCATACTGACACAAATGTTACTAATTTCGGTGTTGTTTTTGTTTCTACTAAAAAACACTTCTTAACTAATGCAACTTGTTTTAAAAATTATTTTATTTCCTAGTGACCAAAATATGTTGGTAATCTTTCCAAAATAGTCATTATTTGTTATATTGCTTAACGGATATGCTTTTCAAGATCGTTTTATACAGTTAATACCCCTTTAATACATTCTGCGTGAATCAAGGTTGGCATTAGGGCCATTTTAGCTGCTGCATCAATAATTATTTTTTTATGTTATGAAATCATAGAAGAAATCATTAACATTAATAGCGGTTGTATCGGACGCAGTTGTATCGTACAAAAGACAACTATTCTCCAGCTTAAAATTGTCTCAGGAAACTCCTTTCAGGTGAATCAATTAGCGAAGCACATATGCCCATCCATCAGTTGTGAATGCAGATGGAAATAGCTGTGTAGAATGAGCAGAACAACTGATCATGTGTAATAGGAACTGATGGCATACACTGTATGCGGACTTGTCTCCAGATATCTCAAGATCATGCTACTCACGAGTTAGTCATCGCATTATTTCCCTTTCCTCGCCACATACGTTCATGTCCTTTGGGCGAGCGGCAAAGCAGTGGGTGCGAATATACTGGGGGCGGTAAATGAACACCAGTTCACAAACGGTTCAGGGCAAGGCGTCGTTTTTCATTTGACCGATGCAGAGTCGTAGTCTGTGGCCCCTGTGTGACCTAACAAAATTTTTAGCACACACGTCTCTCCTCCATAGCGTTAGGGAGAGGCCAGAGAGCCAACTGAATGAAACTCGCCTGGATGAGGAAGGACAAATTAGTAGGAGCCGGCTACACCTTATTCAGGAGATTAATAATAAAATCACAGCTAGTTAACAGCTCATAAATCTTCCAAACAGGGTTAAAGACAGATACATGCAAAATAGATTTTTGATTTATGAAGACAAACACCTATCATGATCACGTATGCAATCACCTTAACCAAATGAAATCAATGACAATTATTATGACGACCTGAAGTTTCTGCATAGACCTCTGAATGAAAATCATATGTTACAGAAACATGTTTAGAATCTAGCACTTCACAATCCAAGACGACAGCCTTGAACAACATAAGGATAAATATCCAATGCAAACTCAGAGACTCGGAGCGTTGCAAATCTCGTTGCTGAGAAATAAGGTATATGCGATTCAGTCCTACGCACACATGAATGGCATGAAGAACTTCTATGGTGCCTTAAATACAGTCGACGGGCTGCAGACACAAGGAACAACTCCAGTACTGAGTGCTGACAGCGTTACTCTGATAACCGACAAAGAAAAGATACTTAAAGCACGGACAGAACACTTCAACACTCATCTGTCTGTGAGGAGGTAATTGAAGATCTACCCCAAGTGGAAAACAGCATAATACTTACTGATCCTCCATCGCTGACTAAAACTATGCAAGAAATTAACCTGCTGTCAAATAACAAAATATCTGGATCAGATCCTACAGCAAACGTCTACAAAGCTGGAGGCTCGCACACAGCACAGAAGTTGACCGAAGTCATCCGGTTAATGTGGACTATAACCCACAACTACAATAATGCATTTATCGTTTGAAAAGTAACAGACAATCCTTCGAAAACCATCCGATCATCTCATTGTTATCAATATCTTCACCAGATTTATCCTGAAGCGCCTTCTGCATCACATTGATCAAGAGCAACCTCCCTGAGCCAGTGTAGCTTTATAACGAACGACAGACCACACTCATGATGCGTGCAGCATCTCCAAAAGAAATGACTCGAACAGAACTCCAACCTAAATCAAACATTCGTCGAGATGAAGACAAAAAAAGTTTATTTTGAATAGTCAAACGTGAAGGCGTTTGGAATACCATAGCAAGATTGGGTTGCCCAGGAAATTGCATCGTTATTGTTTTACAATTCCCTGATGCCGTGCTCGCTATTACTGTGGACGATGGCGCAGCAACTGAACAATTCCGAGTCAACAATGGAGTCAACCAAGGATGTGTTTTGGTCACAACCCTCTTTAATGTGATGCTCTATGCGATGCTTATTGATGCATTCAGTGACTGACCATTGAATCGACATCAGATACAAAACTGACGGGAATCTTTTCAATCTGAGGAGGTTACAGGCAATAGAGTAATTACAGGATACGCATGAGGAATGACGCCTATACAAGGTCCCAAATGCTCAGTTTTTCAAAACGAGCAGGCCTTCCAAGAATAAGCACTCTGCTGATGAAATCAGAGTTGAAATGGGCAGGCGACGTCACGAGGTCGTCAAAGGAGCGACTACAAAAAAGAGTTACTACGAGCTAAAGGACGGAAAGCGATCTCAAAGTGATCAAAATAAATGATTCAGAGATTTTCTCAAGTTATCTTTGAAATACTTTAACACTGACATAGGAGTCTTTGGAAGTTTTCACACAGGATCGCCTCTCTGGCGGAATCTACTCCTTACTGGAGCTACAAGTTTTGAACAGATTAGAAGCGCAGAAGAGCAGCATAAATCTCATAACAACAGCAGATCTTCTAGTGATCAAGTAAATCCATACAACATCTGTAAAGTGTGCCATAGACATATCATAGCACAGTGTGGCCTGACTAGCCATTTGCATGCTCAGAGAAACCAAACCAGTTAGTGATGTCATGGTCATCTAAAAAAAATCAAACACTATCGGGATGAACGTGATGAATATAAGAATTATGAATAAAGCTTGATCTAAATTAATCATATTCCAAGTAATGAAACCTTATTATTTTATCTTTTGTGCATCTAATCAAATGACTTTGGTCTATTTCCATTAATCTTTCTTCATTTCCACCATTTTGATGAAAGAAATGAAACATAAGAGACTGGCTGAAAATAACAAAGCGTTATCCATATCTCCACCAATAATATTTTGCTGTTGTCATAGATGCGCTATTCAATGACAAAAAAGCTGAAAGTAACTATGATATTAAATGCTCAATAAAATGTATGTTCATTATTACCAACTCTTCTAAATCAAACAGTAAATAGTTCCTTTGTCTAAATAGCAGGTTTGTAATTCAGTTATAGTTTTAGTGATTGTATTGATATATTAAATAAGTAAATTATGTTTTAAACATCCCATATAATGCTTTTTCAATATCGTTATTAACAGTCACTCCCTTTTTGAATTTATGAATATACTGTTCAAGCTTATAAAATCCATCTAGAAGAAAACTCTGGAGCAGCTCAGAAAAATAAAAATGAATCTGTATGTTAAAAGAAGACGAAATAAATCAAAATAGCCAAATGTTGACCTGCATGTATATCTTTACTTAAACCATCGGAGCATATGGTGAACAAAGGCAGCCCATAACAACTAAAGGTGAAGCAGATATGCATATAATTACTACAGCTGAACCAATTAAACAGCAAGCAAAAGAAGCAGAGACTATAAGAGATGAATACCATAGAAGGAATGATAATAATTGGCCACAGTCTAGACTGAATGCACTGAAAGAAGAAAGAACACGTGGAGGACATGCAGATGCAATGGAGCAGTTCAATCAAAATAATATTAATAAAATCTGACATTGAAATGAACAGAAAAGCAATGCAAAGAGTAGCAAAGAAACATTTAGACTGCACGAACAGTTGTATAACAATTAAGGCAGAACAGCAAACATATTTGGGTATATAACCTAATTCGAAAATAAATGTAAACAAAGTAAGTTCGAGAAAAATTACCATTTGATGAAAGGCTAAAACAACTTTATAAAGAACAGGTGTAAAATCTGCAACTAATTATTCTAATTTATATATATATATATATATATATATATATATATATATATATATATATATATATATATATATATATATATATATATATATATATATATATATATATATATATATATATAAAAATATATATATATATATATATATATATATATATATATATATATATATATATATATATATATATATATATATATATTTGCTCATGAACGTGCAAAAAAATAACAAGAGGAGCAAGGAAAGCAGATTTATTTACGTTATTAGGTATTACAGTAGAACCCCGCCTGCCTGTATATATATACATACATACATACATACATACATACATACATACATACATACATACATACATACATACATACATACATACATACATGCATGCATGCATGCATGCATGCATGCATGCATGCATGCATGCATGCATACATACATACATACATACATACATACATACATACATACATACATACATACATACATACATACATACATACATACATACATACATACATACATACATACATACATACATACATACATACATACATACGTACATACATACATACGTACATACATACGTACGTACATACATACTATTCATAATATAACCATAGCTAAGTTTGGAAACTTTTTATAGGAGTAACAAGAGGAACAAGTTGGTGTTAGCAGTGACAAATATAGTACAAATACTCTAGCTGATGAAGTTAAACAAAGAATGAAACGTAATGCCAACATGTTGCTGGAATTAACTATAAAAAATAGAAATATCACTACTTAGCAATATTGACAGTGATGTGCTGATTTTAAGTATCATATGCATAAATAATTCATCGTAGCAGCAGCGAAGATTAACAAGTATCAATTAATTAGACAGACAACTTCAGCATTATAATTACGGCACTTTTACCTGAGTATAAGAATACGTAAAAGTGTAGAGTCCAAATAGAAGATGTCATGTCAGGAATTTTGGAAATAGAAATTAACGTGCAAAGACAACAAAGCTATAGAGTTAATATACAAGCAGTGAAGACATTTTGATGTCATCGGATGCCATTGTACAAGCTGAGGTCATTTGGTATAATACTTTGCAATGATTATCGAGCTGTGTTTGGCTAAATACTGAATTAAAGAATATTATATTCAACAATAAAAAGTGTCTTGACCGAATACCCAGTTGATACAGCATGGTGAAAACGTTTGTTTACTAATCACTGCCAAAATTCGGAAATCACAATCATTGGTGAAACGTATTTTATAGCGATAGGACGTACAGTCAAATACTATCCAGCGAGAGCAATTCTGTAACTTTATACACCTAGTGAGGAGTATGGAGGTACAGTCGCACGACCAGCTACGCTGGCCATGCGGGTCTGTTCGCGGGTATTATCGTGCATCCCACTGAAGATTCGCCAGAGCAACAAATACAGAGGCTATATTGTATTAAAATACCCGACTAGATCAGCACCATTGAGAAAACAGACATCATTAAAATATCATCCAGGGGTGAATTAATACATTTTCTGATCCGACTATAGTAGTAATGTTTTTCTATTTTAAACTTCACTGACGGATTATGCATTTAGGCCATCATTTTCCTTTATATTCCAGCATTCTTACGAAAAGGTGGCATACTTTTATTATTAGGACTTGAAGACGAGTAGATGCAACTTTACCAGGATGAAATATAGCTCGTCTTAGCAGCAAAGTAACAGCACAACAACTGAAACAAGCCGCTCATCAACGTGCAAAAAATAACAAGAGGAGCAAGAAAAGCAGATTTATTTACGTTATTGGATATTACAACAGAACCCCGTCTGCCTGTAGGAGAGCTTCTTTCAATGGCAGCATGATTGCTCATCAAGATTCTTTGGCAGGCCAAACGGGCGTTGATTGCACGAATAGTTGAGAATGAATAAAATTGCTGAAACATCGAAGCCAATGTCCTGTTGCTGCTGAAGCTGTTACGTATGTTCCAGAATTTAAGTTGAATAAGCGCTCTTGTCATCTTCAAGATTACAGTGCGATTAGCCATTGTGTATATAACCCAAACAGGACGCTGTAAAACAATATCAAGAGTACGGTAATTTATTAATTATAGGACACACGGTACTAATTCAATGGAAGAACTGTGAACCAGTCTAGAAATGGGTGAAGAAATAATAGAGTATATACGGGTTTGGTGGTCCATAATTGGTTAATAATGAAAAGTAAAATTTTATTAAAAATATCTTTTGAAAGCTTATCCTATGTGTAATTTAAAAAATATAGACAAATTTCTATTGATGCAATTTTAGTATTTTTAAAGACTTGACTTAGGATTACTCAATAATGAAAGTAGCACTTGATTCGCTTGGTGCTGAATCAATAACATGGACTTCATGCATATGTAGGTCAAGAAAATGCCGCGGCTCATATGCTGTTCTCCACACAGAAGTTTGCACCAAGGATAGTTGTGCATGGAGAAATATAGGTCTGATCATCAGTACCCAGAAATTTTAAGTTATTCAATTTTAAATATGATGGTGTTTTCATATGTTTACTATGGGAATTGAATTAGTACCATGATTCCTTTACAGCACATGGATGTGACCACTGTCGACCCCATTCAAGGCTGATATTGTACTCAAGGTGGTATTTAACATCCCTGGCCAAGTAGCCAAAGATTTTTTTTGCAATGTCTATAATATTTCTGGCATTGGTTTTATAGTGGTGCTTGTGCAATCGTGATTGCCTAAAAACATCTAGGCAATACATAATAAAGTTGATATAAGGTATGTGAAAATCCTCCACAAGTTAGAAAAATACTCTACAGGAGGTTCAGGTTTCAATATTTCCAGACGTCAGGAAGTTCAGTTTAATATTCTCAAGTATAAACGGATCGAGTGATATACTATCACCAATGTATTTATTTTAACTGCTGACAACGATAAACGCGAAAAAGTACGACAACCGATGTTTTGATGGATATTCTTATCCGCTTTGCATCCTATTAGTTATAATAAAATATAACCAATACCTGCGCTAACTTAAGTTTCGTACCACTGAATTTCCACTACAAACTTATGAGACAATAAAACAAATTTTTAGCCTCTTAATCCTGATAACGGTGTTAAAAATGTCAAGACGATCATATACTGCTATAAGCAGGATACCGAAGCTTTTATATATGTTTGCTGAGCGACAGAGATGTCCCAGAGACGACGCATAAATGGATAAATCTTTTTCAGTTGGTTATAGCGACACAACAAGCAGAAGTGTAAAATATTTAAAGTCGAAGATTACTGCATGTATTTGATACACAACAGCTGCTTCAAAGCCTTGACATATACTGTGGTGGAGTTAGCGATAACCAGCAGAGACAAATAATACAATAACTTGTTTAGAATGTTTTGAAATGTAGATGGTGCAACGAAAAATAAAGGTATCGAACATAATTTAAGCGTACGTCGTGTGTTCAAGCAGTCTTGTTTACGACCAGAGGTCGTTGGAGGAAGCTTCACTTTCCAAGAATCAAACAAATACA
Source organism: Potamilus streckersoni (assembly GCA_016746295.1). Classification (NCBI taxonomy): domain Eukaryota; kingdom Metazoa; phylum Mollusca; class Bivalvia; order Unionida; family Unionidae; genus Potamilus; species Potamilus streckersoni. The sequence goes on from JAEAOA010001153.1 coordinate 453,396, forward strand.
TCACAAGTACTTGAACAAGTCAAATGCGGATTTTTTTTAATACTGTTGTTAGATGCAACGGGTAATCTGAACTATAAATTTTGCATCATGGCCATGTTTCGGTTGAGGTCTTAATCGCTCGAAGTTGCAGCGAAATGGATCCGACAGCAGCATGCCCGCCAACTTGATTATGACCAATAATGACATGCGCGAGTTTTTCATGGCAACCCTTTAATGCATCTATGAAATGCGCTTTCAGCTCCACCGGATGTCAAAATCAAGGTGAAACTGGAGTTTATCACCGATTTTCCATCATTCCTTAAAACGATCGATTGTGTGTGCCCTCAATATGTTGTACATGCAACAACAAAAACAAGTACTTTGTGGGCTAAAACAAATAGATAGAAACTGCTCTACATTTCAGTCATGGAAATTAATATTTCATGAATAAATTTTACCAGAAGCCGTTCGCGTATCGCTGAAGTTGTTTCACCCTACTTCCTTGGCAACAACGAGAAACTCACTGTTAAGCATTGTTAAATCGTGACAGCGTGAAATGCTGTTTTCGGAAAGGATCAAATTTTTTTTATAAAATGATACAAATCTGATTTACTCCGACGGATTATGTATAACGAATCCTACCGCTTTCTTAAGGCACGTATATTTATATGATCAGGCTATAAAAGGAGGTGAATTTACGATAAGTGGTGGAGGGGTGAGCGTTTTGTGTAGACGAGTGAGTTTAATTTTCTACAGTTCGATTTTAGAAATAGTCTGGCATATAACAAAAAGAATACCGGGTATATTTCATCTTGTGGTACAAAAAAATCTTTATTTTAATTCGATGCATCGCAGGTTAAGCCAATATTCCATATATATTTAGTTGCAGTTGTACTTCCGCATCAGACTACGTCGGCTATGAGTCCATCTATTATTTGGATTTCACCAGCATGAATGGATGGCGCTTTATATATAAACTCAAAACGATTCTGCGCACAAAAGTCATGAATAAGTTTGATAAAGTTTTCCTCAAAGTGACAAACAATGTTGTGTTTGAGAAAACTATGGATGAATCAGCATTGATCTTCAGAACAGTGAAACAAACTCAGTACGATTGGGGATTCGACGTTTGAGTCATGCAAAATTTTCGATGGTTGGCTCGTTGCTATATTCGGTATAAAAAGGCAAAGCTGAAGCTGGAAAACACCAACTACGTTGGCGCGTGGGTGTTGGGTATTGTCAAAGCTGCACAAAGGCAAAATTTACTACGATATAATCAAACCGCGGTAATGTGACAGCATCAAGATACTGTTCTCTGAAAAATATTGGTTTCAGATGCACTTCACAACCGATGATGTGTATTCAGGCATGGCTGAAACAAAAAAGTAACACCTTGGTGACATTAAAAGTATATAAGTTACCAGTGGAAAATGCAAAAAAAACGGTAGAATATTTCCATTCCTCGTTATTGACGGCTATGGCTCCATCGCTTGCAAAAGCGGCTGCGTTAGGGGCTGTCAAAACTGCATCCGGAATGGGTCTATGATTTTCGTCTCGTAAACGAATAAAATGGAACTGGAGCTGGTCTTCGACTACACGGAACGGCTCACACAATGCACTTATGCAGAGGTCTTCGAGTACTCGGTACGACTGACAAAAACTGTCCCTTAATCAATTTTAATTTACTCGCGATGACAACGTCATTCAAATATTTTTAATGTGTCTTTAAGCGTCATGAACGTGCACTGACGACCCACGCACAGTGAAAACCGAAATTATTAACCTGGATACATAAACAGGACCCGCGACTAATTAGGTCGCATATGTGCTAACGCCTCGATATTTTTATATTTTGATTCGGTCGGGATTGTTCCAAGGCGGTGGAATACAGCATTTGTTTTATTCGACTCTGCCATTGCAAAATCGATTGGATGGGCCCATATGTATACATCTTTTTGCTAAAGGACTGCATGACTTTGATGGTTCAGCATCACCACTTGCACTTATTGATCTCCATTAACACTGAGAAACTAAGCTTAATAGGATACTAAACCTTTTAATGAGGCTACTCAGTCCGACGCGGCGCTGATGTGGAGCTAAGCAGGTTTGCAACCAAATTGACTTTGAGTTTACCTGCCGAGTTGTTGTTCATGTCTATCCATGTGTGATTGTCATTTTCCAATACGAAACTAAAACTTAAAACGTCTAACTTGAGCATTAAAGATATTGTTTTGAAGCTGCGATGAGCCGCCACGAAACACCTGACAGAAATCAATGGATTTTTAAGAATCAGAGACTCCGATGTGTCCGTTACGTTTATCAAAGACATCATAGACACTAATGCACTATCAAAAATTGAAAAGCCTGGCGACGAAATGAGTTGAGACCTTATTACGAACAGAAGTCGAAATCAACCGACTCAACAGTCCATTGATGATGATACTGCAGCAAAGCAATATGTAGATATAAAAACCAGTGATATCAAATTCGTGATTGATCACACCAAATTGCCTAGCACTGGATGAGCCAAAAGCTAATAATATAATCATATTATCCAGATTTATCTCCGTCGACAGTATATACTGTATCACATTCCATTTATACGGTTTAGTATTACAATATTGTTAGCAGAAACTATTGGGAATAAGAAAACAACAAAATAAAGTAAAGCTTTAAGCTATATATATATATATATATATATATATATATATATATATATATATATATATATATATATATATATATATATATATATATATATATATATATATATATATATATATATATATATATATGTGTGTGTGTGTGTGTGTGTGTGTGTGTGTGTGTGTGTGTGTGTAAACTGTGCGTAAATAAATGTGATTATGTGCGAATAGTGCTTAATCTCTGTAAGTTAATTTTAATGGTATGACAATTCGTGGTATGCGATCGCCAAGATTTCTTCCTCAAAGACAACACGAGGTAAATGTATGTCTAATCAAGCTTATTATCCAGTAATTATTTGTATATATGGCTTAGTCAGTACACAATGTACGTCAAATCTTCTCCTCCATCACATTTTAAATCAACGTTTTCAGTGCCAATGCAAGAAAAATTATAAAGATAAAAATTGTTGAAAATTTGAGTAAAAAGATAAGGAAAGAAGGATGATGCTATTGAAAGCAATTTGTGCATTTACACGCATAGAGTAAAAAGCTAAGGAAAAAGGAAGATACTATTAAAAGGAATTCGTGTATGTACACACGCACACACACACACACACACACACACACACACGCGTACGCTCGCACACAGCCCTTTACTGTTGAGAATGTGTCCTAACTTTAGAGTTTTTAATGCATGAAGTGCAATAGAATTTGGGTAATATGGATTCCCTATCTTCTTTACTGCGCTCTCTCACTTGTTCTACTGAGCACTTGACCACTGCTCTAAATGCAATACAATACACTCAAGGAAGTATTGATACGGAATATTGGAGATAAACTTTTTGTATCTTGATGTAAATGCGCAAATTTATTCAGAAAAAAAAATCTGCAACGAACAGAGCAAAAGCACGTGATTCTTACTGATTACATCTTACTGTAGTACTACTTTGATTTGCAAATTTCTTTGTTCTTATCAGTTGAAGCGGAACAACAACAGACTTGGTGAAGAGAAGATCAATAGTCTTAGAGTGGATCTGTGCATTAGATGTGTAGTGTTTCGATGTCAGTTTTTTTACAACCTGAAAAGATTGCGTTATATCATGTTTGACGAACAAATTAGCCACAAAAAGATCCACGTATGCTCTGAAATTCTTATGGCAATTCAAGGTGAACTTGGAATGGTTCAAAAACCTTATAAGCATATCTCATATGTTGCGTGATCTACTGAACACTGCATCGTATGTGTCGTGTGTATGTTGGTGTGTGTGTACGCTATATCAATGATATATCTCAGGTGTATAGATTTTTCAATAAAAGGTAACAATGTTATATATATATATATATATATATATATATATATATATATATATATATATATATATATATATATATATATATATATATATATATATATATATATATATATATATATATATATATATATATATATATATATATATATATATATATATATATATATATATATATATATCTTACACTTACAATTGCATCTCAACTGTGTATAAAGGGAATGAATGAACTCTGCACAACCCTTCCATTGTGTTTGCCACAAAATATTGTTTCTTTTACTCTTTGTGAGCAATCTGAATATCCTCTGCAAATATGATAGGTTGCTACTTTCATTTTCTTAACTTCCATTTTCATTCATTATGATTAAATACATATAAAACACGGTAATTATTTATGCAAGAAAGATCGTTTAAATGAAGAATGAAGAGCACTACAAACACAGCATAGTTTAGTACTTGAACAGTGAACAGCATACTCAAACGGGTTGGAAGTATAAACTAAGTGAAGTGAGGAACCAGAAAGAGGTAAGTCACAAATTAAAATTATTACAGTTAATGTAAGCCATAATTATGGTTTAATTAAAAATTTCTACCGAACATATCCTTGTTTCTATCTTTTATTCCTTGCTTTCCACTTTCCTTTCGTTTGCGTGACTATATTTTACCATCATTCATGGTTCTAGAGAAATTATTGCATGCACAGGCAAAATTCCATGATCATTTTAGTATGCATTCGCTGATATTCTTCTATTCTTCTAGGATGGTCCATAAAGAGAGAGAGAGAGAGAGAGAGAGAGAGAGAGAGAGAGAGAGAGAGAGAGAGAGAGAGAGAGAGAGAGAGAGAGACAGACAGACAGACAGACAGACAGACAGAGAGGTAGATAGATAGAGACAGAGACAGACAGACAGACAGACAGACAGATAGCGAGACAGACAGACAGATTAGGTTTTCTGCTACTTTACCATCTAACTCAGTGAGAAAAAGTGGGGTGAAGTAAAACGCCCTTCTAATATTTTAATAATAACAATCTGTTTTCAGACCCATACTAGTAAATTTTATAAAATAGGAAGAAAAATATAAACAAACAAAGCTTTAAATAGTTTACAGCAAGTATCTGGCTCCTGACTAAACATGCACAATGCAATTTTGACAGGCTACTGCAACGTCATATCATTCGTATTGAGGATACTGTATTAAAATCCAAGAGAACGTGTTCACATAATCTTTTACGAAATCCCAAGATCTTGGAGGTTATTTGGTGCATGTTCAATCTTCTTTTTCTCTCTCGCTCATCGAGAGAGAGAGAGAGAGAGAGAGAGAGAGAGAGAGAGAGAGAGAGAGAGAGAGAGAGAGAGAGAGAGAGAGAGAGAGAGAGAGAATTTCGATGAAATCCTGCCACATGCTTAATTCATTTATATGACAGTGATTATTAATTTTTTTCTTATTGTTGTTTTATTACATTGCTAATAATTTTTCATTAGAAATTCATCACTGATTTAGGGAATATGGAAGCGATGGCCCACTGTTGCATCATAACTTAATGCTGAAAAAATATTTTTGCATGCCCATTATTGCGATATGTGCGGATCAAAATTTGATTTACCAGCTTAACCGGAATATCAAACTGCTTTATACGAACATGTTATGCGCCATGTTATTTTTAATGGTATATATATATATATATATATATATATATATATATATATATATATATATATATATATATATATATATATATATATATATATATATATATATATATATATATATATATATATATAAAATAATAATAATAATAATAATAATAATAATAATAATAATAATAATAATAATAATAATAATAATAACATGGCCATTTTGCGCTTAACTGGATTAAAAAGTTTGCTCAGTTACGTCAAAAAGAAAATGTTACATACAATTTTCGGGTAAAAGCAAAAACTTTACATACCATTTTTCCTTATAGCCAATCAATAAATTGATCTACATATTAAATACCTGATACCTTGTATCATTCACGTAAATTAATACCTGTATAATAATATTGGCATTTATTGAATAACTATATTCCTTTCCTTCATAATCCATTTCTTGCATAATCAGTAATGCGTTTTGGAGAACTTACACTTCTTATGTAGTTTTTTTTTTATAAATTTAATTTAAAGCAATATGAAGACCGGAAATTTTTTTAAAAAATTCGTTTTTTCGCTCTAACAACATGGGTTCCAGCCATCCTCATGTCTCAGTAATGCGTTTTGGAGAACTTACACTTCTTATGTAGTTTTTTTTATAAATTTAATTTAAAGCAATATGAAGACCGGAAATTTTTTTTAAAAATTCGTTTTTTCGCTCTAACAACATGGGTTCCAGCCATCTTCATGTCTCGACATGTATTAAACAAACGCTCTGTGTGCTTGTACCCTTTTGTGCAAGATTTTACTCGACGTGACATTTCTTAAGGCACACAGCTCACATTTCCTCTGCATAGCATGGCATATAATGGGTGAAAAGTGACGTCAAAACTGAAACATAAATAAATGATTTATTTCTTTTTAAGTACATAATGCTTGAAAACCCCATTGGTTGGGGAGGGGGGATTTTAGAAATGTCAGGTACCACATTGGTCACGTTTGAAGTTTCCGAAATTCATTTTGATCAGCTTAACCGATACTTCTGTTGCAGAAGAATATTTATATTGTCTCGACAGTACGTGAACGAAACGTCCGAAAGGAACCCATTCCTAAGACGCAGATGCTCAGCAGTTGTGTCCAAGACCATTTCGACTGGCTTCCTCCAACTGGTTCTATTTTGGTGCATATAACACTCAAATTAAAAAAAAAAACACCTCAGTGTTGAAAATTAATTTCATTTATAGCACGACTTTTTATTATCGAATATTTCTAACACACTCAACGACCGATCTAAAGGTTCCCTGGATATAATAGTATTGCAATTTATTCCATTTAAAATATTTGAAAGTAAGACGATAAGTTAGTCTCACTGAAGTGTCACTTCAGTAAAGTTCTTAGATTGTGTAAAATCGGATTAAATGGCGCTTTGATTTCACAAAATAGTTTCTAATCAGTACCAGACGACACATGTGTGGTCCCAGAATAAAGCATGATTTATGGTTATTGTCCCAAATAAAGAAATGCCAGTGACGTCGTATATAGAAGGCATCATAATGGCCAGCCCAGAGACAAAATTAGTAATTCTGAAAATCTGGCAAGGATTGCCGTTATCCCCATCTATGGATTACGTTTATTGTATCAAAAACGTCTTGATCTAGATATACCATCAGATGTATAAAAAAAGTATTCATTTCCATGCAGTCATACAAACGTACAATCTAATAGATCTGCATTTATGTATTCCATTTGAATATAAAAAAATCAATATAAAAATTCGGTACAATTTCCTGCCTTTATACTTTGGAATAGTGCAAGTGAATTTCAAAATATTTGGATTCATCATATCCTTTTGTCTTTCTGATGGCATGGAAACAATGTCCTAGCACAATATTACAAACGAAAGATACAGTATGCTACGATTCAATCACGATTTCATTGTTGGTGAAATTTCCTTAGGAGTAATAATAATTTAGACTAAGCATGAACTAAAATCTGAAAGACAATGCCTTAATATTTACAATATCATCAAGAAAAGAATATCAACAGAGGAACATTGACTGCCATAAATCATAGAACCAAAGACAGTTGAATCTGATTAAATATGGTAGTACAACTATTTGATCAATGGCAGCAAAAAATAAATAAATTTTCTTCCATAGTCTATTTGAATGGCATACATAAATATACCTAAGTAGAGAACGTTTAATAAAATATTTATGGTATTTAAATACACACACACAAACACACATACACACTCACGAAACCCGACGATGTAAAAATTATTTAGCTTTGATCTCGAATATATTTCCCTGGTCTTGGAATTAGAAATTATGGTTAAATTATAATGCAGTTAATTTTCGGAAAGTTAAGACAGGAATAACATAATTTACTTGCCTTATTTAATCAGGCATTTAGTTACTTTGTTTTGGAATCAAACGCCTTGTAAATGGATTTAAAGTTGCATTGTTCGTAAAGTTCTTTAAACGTTCCGGGTTTATCTGAGCGATTAAACTTTCACCGCCAGTCCATGTTATTAAAGGTAGCTATAATTTCCCAGATCCACCATGCTCCACAATACATTACCGCTGAGATTTGACAATAAGACAGAAATTCTGAACTTTTTATAAAAACCATGAATATGATGAGTCATGCATGTTTTATTTTGCGAAATAAGACATCTCGATTGTATTTTAGTTAGCGCTTAAGAATTCGTTATTATGATTGTGTTAAGCAATCAAGAGAATCAACCACCTTCTAAAATGTTGGAAGAGACGACGAAAACGTCTACGCATTTTACAAATGAGTGATACCATTGTAGATATTATCATTGAACCAATGAAATTCGTTGTATTTTGCCAAAGATAGTCAATATAATTCAGAGTGAATGGGGTTTCCATCACAGACTTCATGCAGCAATAACTTTTACCATCCTTTCCGAAATGCCTAATGTCTTAAACCTGGAATCCCAACATTAGTTCTAGTATAATTATTATCCTTATATTTCGATACAATCGATTTTATAATCGCCATCTACTGTTTATATGCATCCCTCCAATCGATTGCACTAGTTACCTTTTATAAATCTCATGACAACTATATATATATATATATATATATATATATATATATATATATATATATATATATATATTTATATATATATATATATATATATATATATATATATCACTGAAGAAAACGACTATGTAATACTCTTACCCCATATCAGCCCGTAATCCATGTTTACTGTCTCTCGTGCTGAAAGAGCGATATAACCTTCCCGTGTATAACACAATAACACACGTTATATGTTTTACAACCAGGGCGTTTTGAAATATAAAATGTAACCTCTGATTTCATTAGGACCCTAAGTGGGCCTTTTATGAAAAAAACTAACTTGTTCAAAATGATTTACACCGGTAAAACTGAATGTTATGTTTTATCGAGGTCGCTATAAAAGACAATGTTTTTTCTTACCTAGTTAGGTGTTTTCTATGTCAATGCTAACAAGAAAGCCTTGAAGAACGGTCTTCACACTGAGCTGGTGGAATGTGACTACTTAATGGAATAATTTGAATGAGATTAGTAGACGCTAGTCCTAAGTGAAATCTTTTGAAAATGTTTGCATACCCATGTAACAAAACACATGGCAAACATAACAAAATTATATGAAATGAAAGATAAACATACTACCAAATCGGATGAATTGAGAAAACCCAGTCATCGGGTACACCGTGTTACACCTTTAACTGAATGAGTGTATGGATCATTCACTTGCAATGACATATCAAAAGACATTCTTCACTATCGAAAAGTAATAATGATGGCAATGTATCTAGGATGAGTAATGTGCATAAAGCATGCAGGACATGGAGGGTCTTTGACAGTGCAGGAATAATAGATGCGAGGAGTGAGAACGTCCACTCTTGCGTGTAGAACAACACCTACTTTGATAACTGATAATAATTCAAAAGTTATGACCTGAAAAACAGTCGAAGCAAGAGTGAATAATCATAGAAAATTCAGCAAAATTGAATATTATGTATTTTTGGACTATTCTCCTGTATATTTATTCACTCATAGCAAACGTCTTCAAAGCATGGCACTTCTGTGAGAAAAAAAAACAACTTAGACTAAATTATTGCCTATTTATTCGTAGACGTTGAATTGAAGACTTTGGTAGTTGTTTTGGCTTAGATTAGTGGATAGTCAGTATGCGAACTAAAATGTTTATATTCAAGAGTTCACATTTATGTGTCATGCTATGTATATACCAATCACTGTAGGAAAAACGCCAGAAACACAGACGGATTCGTGCGACAAACGCGCAGGTCAAAATAGCAAGTCATATATAACGAGCAATTTTTTATCCAGCTTGAATGCACATAATAAGAACTTATATTTCTGCTTTTCAAAGAAAAGAGCTCTGATGTTGTATGCATAAACTACCGAGAGAAATAAGATAAAATTTTGTCTTTTTGTTTTCCACCGAGAATGCATGTTCCATTATTCCATGCTCGAAAAAAAGAAACAAAGAAAGCGACAGAACATACATACATACATACATACATACATACATACATACATACATACATACATACATACATACATACATACATACATACATACATACATACATACATACATACATACATACATACATACATACATACATACATACATACATACATACATACATACATACATACATACATACATACATACATACATACATACATACATACATACATACATACATACATACATACATACATACATACATACATACATACATACATACATACATACATACATACATACATACATGCATACATACATACATATGTACTTAAGTATGTACGTACGTACTTAAGTATTATGTACGTACTTAAGTATGTATGTACATACTTATGTATGCATGTATGTATGTATGTATGTATGTATGTATGTATGTATGTATGTATGTATGTATGTATGTATGTATGTATGTATGTATGTATGTATGTATGTATGTATGTATGTATGTATGTATGTATGTATGTATGTATGTATGTGTGTGTGTGTAGGAAATATTCATTCGGTATAATGCTTTATTGCATTTGTCATTGTCAATAATATGCAGGAAGTATATTTCCTCATTGACGTCAATTGACATCACGTCGCTTTTAAAGTAAAATGGAACTTCATGGGCCGTTCCAACACTTTTTTGTTATCTTTGATTAAAATATTGCGTTCATATTTTGATCAAAATTTACCATGTTTTCTTAGTGATTTATTAACTTGTCTGACACAAGATAAGTCTTTATTTAGGGAGCAACCTGTCCTTCTAAAACGTAAAACTGTGCGTTATGCGCACTCTGTTGCGCACATGTGAGTTCTGCAAGATATTCTTTTTCTGTCATTCAAAAGAGCTCTGATCCTTATCGATCACGTCTAAAAATTTGTGTCGTTTTCTTTCATTTCACTTTTATGACTTTCGTAGTACTGAGAACACATTTGTGCGGCATATGTACGTATGACAGTGGCCGTTCTTTCGCAAATAGCTGTAATATGTTCCATTGTGTCTGGATCCTTGTTATACAATGGACAGGTAGGTCTCACGTCAGTTTTTAATTTGCTGAATTTGTTTTCTTGCGTCGTTAAATAGTACATGCAGGTGTGATTCGCATTGTGTACTTCTTGAGGGGTTTTTGTGTTTTATGAGTCGTTCAAGTATGAAATTCTCGCAATATGGCGAACATGCCACAGACATGTTGAGGTTGACCGAACAACATTGGTCGCATCAAAATTTATTTCACCTGCAATTTAAAACTTTGATGCGGTGCATTTCAACGAGATCAAACAAAAACGCCTTTTTCTAATTTTGTAAGGACACTTTATGCAAATCATAGAAATACACATCAATGTAACAATATGAAATTTCGTCCATTTATTAACGATCTTTCATTCACTAAGAGCACGGTTGTGTTGTATTCCTATGCTACTGCCTCAAAAACTATTTGTATTTATTGCAATAAATAGAAAATTCAAAATTGCGTGTTCTTCTGCCGAAGACCCAATCCTTCCTTGCTGAAATCTGTATCACAATATTCGTGATTTTAATGTCTCTATAGGTCTATTTACGTGTTAACATTTAGCTCACTTTATCGGGTTCAGTGAACGTCTCTTTTAGCATCGTGTATAGGCAAAACTATGCATGCTTTTGACCATGGACACTTACCAAAGACCTTGAATTTGACCTTGGAACAGTTATTCACAGACACTACTTTGATCGTGAGACTGTTACGCACGGCAGTTACATTGATCAAGGGACAGTTACCAACGGCATTTACTATAATCGTGGGACTGTTAACCACGGCAGTTACATTGATCAAGGGACAGTTACAAACGGCATTTACTAAAATCGTGGGACTGTTAACACGGCAGTTACTTTGATCAAGGGACAGGTATTCACTGCCATTACGATTAGCCACACTGTTGAGAACACAGTATTGAATTTGTATAAGTTCCTGTATACTTCACAATGGGATTCGCAAATACTGACCGAATATTAAGTAATACGTTGCGTGTACAACGATTGTATCTTTAAAAAACAAAACCATGCACAACAATAGAACGGCTGGTACAGCCGTGTAGCCGTGTGGACACGCAAGGGACACATTAGTATGAAAATTAACACATCCTTATCATATTTCACGTTTGTTTCATCATAATAAAGTGCCACCTGCAGAATTTTGTATGTAAATCCATTCCAGGTTGTTATTGCACTAATAAGTAAAGCTCAACTTTAACACATTAGTTCGATTTGAATGAGTCACATACGATAATGTTAAACATGATATACCTATTTGTTCAATAGGTTCACAGTCTGAGAGTGCTAACTGAAGGAGCCAAATATCCTATCACAACGCTGGTCGTCGATGGGAAGCACTATGAAATTGTAAGCCTATCTCTGCAAGAAACTGGATTTACATATCTTCTCAAATCCATATGTTATATTCCAATCGATCGGTGTCATCAAACCAATATGTTTAAATGATATAAATATATTAGCAATGCATATCTGAATATATAGTATTCTGTGGGCATCGACGGATAAAAAAGTCTGTTTTGTATTGTTATAGTGTACATTGATTAGTAATTGGTCAAGAATAGAGGAAAGAAGGTAACGATATGACTTATAGAAGAGTAATGATAGGAAAGGCAGATTAAGTCAAAGAATGCCAGTCTATCTTTAAATCCACTTATAGTCAGACCACTCCGGTTACCGTGAAGGCGACGAGAGTCACCTTAAACTGGTATAGCCCTGAGAATCACTAGTTCTTACTTGTTGCTGAATAGTGCGTTATAGTGTGACGCAGGAAAGGTGTTGGTTATGAAATACATTGACAGGAGCTTTTGCGTTTGCTGATAGTAATTTGTTCCAAGTCCCGGTTGTACGTGAAACGAATCTGAACTTGAAAAAAACTTTGTTGATGATGACTACAAGAGGAACTTCTTGTGATTCATCCTTGTATGGCTTTATGTTAGGGTCAAGTAATTTGTCCCTGGGAATGTGTCATTTGATGAGCAAATTGCCTTGTTCAATATGCATATACAGAAAGTTCTTACTAATTTAGAGGCAAAACCGAGTAGGCAAAAGCAAAATTTGAAGCTTGATGAGCTTGGGCGTTCGTATATAGGAGCAAGGGATAGAGCGGCACTTTCTCCCCTGCCCATTCCGCCTTCTTCCACCGGTTTCAACTCTAATATTTGACCTACATTCGTAAAACTTAGCTGGCCACTACAAGTTTGCCCCACGTACATCCCACACCCGAAAATAACTCTACCTGCGCCCCTGTCGAAGAGCTATAACTCTTAGGTTCACTGGACAATAACTCTCTAACATGCACACGCGTAATCTACATGTGAAACAAGTTCCAAGCTAAGATAAAACAATGTATGAAAAAATAGTTTGCAAAGTGTGGAAAGATAATTATTGTTTTAAAGTTGTAGGAAAAGAAATTGTCCTCTGTTTATGATTCATAGTTGATCAAACTGTCTTCTCTAGATGTTTGACAGGCATCTGATTTTCACGACACTGTATTCATATTACTTTTCGTAAAGTATGCAAGTTAGTTTATCGAGTGGCCATCTTCAAGCAAAATACGTCTGGGTTATCTCTAATATGTGGTAGTATCCTCTGCACGTGATGCAAAATTCAGCAATTGTAAACAGTCGTCCACAGTTTGTAACAGGCCTAGTCAAAGGATGGTTAATATGTTAATAATTTATTTTTCTTTCTTATGTTGCTTTTTAAAGTTTAAATCTACCATGAAAAGTCTTATTGAACATGATGACTGGTTTCCTTCAAAACAGATAGTTCACGATCAATACATTCTTGGTAGACAAACTCGACAGATTTCAAGAAGCCTACGTAATGAACATTTAAGCACTTCATCTATGTAAAGAGAACAGAATAAAAGAAAGTAACACACACGCAAAGAACCACAATAAAACGGTCGTAACATTTCAATGACGTCAGTGGTGGTATAGTCCACTT
>JAEAOA010001153.1:472500-684894 GCA_016746295.1 Potamilus streckersoni
GGGTTTGAACACGCGACCTCACGCATTCTAACTACTAGGCCACCGGAGCGGTCTCTGTATCAAGTAAGATAAAAGATTATCTGGTTATTCTTCTCATTTTCTATCAAACAATAATTTCTGGTAATAAATTTAGTGACATAAAAAAAACGAAAGAGTTTCGAAAAATCTTCATTTGTAGCTGATATAATGTTATGTTCAGATGTATAGATGGCTAGAAATGGGTTTGATCACGCATTCCGGCATGTATAGACTTCTGTATTTATAACCCACCTCTTATTTCTACACTTTGTAGTTTACGGTAGGTCGCCTTTGCGGGGTGGAGAAAACCCGAGTACCCGGAGAGAACCATAGTGATATTGGATGGAAGGCGAACTCTTCAGATATGTCGCCCCTGCACTGTTTGCTTGGCTTGAACCAGAAACATCGATCTGTGGCCTAACGTAGTTCATGCTTCAGTGAGTCATCAAGTCCACATTATAACCACCTGATCGTCTTACTCTTAACGCGGATGCTGCTATCTTCAGTGCGAGCATCCATAAATGTAATTGGTAGCTGCATCGTGTTTTGAAACATTATTAGCTTATATCTTCGGTATGCTTGAAGTCTGTCAATTAACGCTTCTATATTCTGTAATGTATCCTTCAAAACAAGTAGCGTTTTTCACTTTTAATCTGTCCAAACTTATAAAGAAATAGGCGTCATATTCTGATTGCAACATTGTTGGCTTCATGTTACATTTATTAAATTGTATGCCGTCTGTCCGTAAACTGTTTATTTCAAAACAATATGGATTTGTTCCTTTATTTTTGTTGTGTAATTGTCTTCATATAATATGAATGTTCTAGTATCTATAAAGTGTTATCAAATGTTCAAATCTGACTAATTCTGTAATTTTAGAGTAGCTTTTATACTGAGAAAACTTGAGTTTGAATTTCTCGAAATCTGAAAGTTTATATTTTTAAATTTCTTTTATGTATGAGTTTTTCCAGTGCGAAAAAAATTATATTTCAAATTTTACTCTGGCCCGATTTTGTTAATATACAAGCTTCTGATTTGCATCATCAGTAACGTAACGATATTGCCGATCATTACAGAGTTTTTTCTAAATTCAGAATCTAGGAATTCTCTGAGTACGTTCATTGAAATTAAAATTAATCAGTCCACCAATTTTTATCTCAATTATAAGCTTTCGTTGTCTTAGACATCAACTGTTTCAATCTATTTTATGCTTTTCCTGCTTATATCTCTTTAAATATATATGAATATGTCAGGCATTCCTCGTTGATGTCAGTCAATTGTATAGGAATATTATGTCAGGCATTCCTCGTTGATGTCAGTCAGCATGTATCAACTGTATCAACTCGGTGTATTATCAAACAATGGGGATCGAAGGACACGACATAATTGTATGCGGCAAGTAATTTATAAGTATTTATTCATAACCTTTCGAAGTGCATTGTTAGTTTAGATATTTTACACGCAATATCATTATCCACGTGAACACTACATCAACGGGCTCAGTTCGAGCAGTGATGTTGAAGCAAAGGTAGCAATGTTTTCTAATTTTTTTTTTGCACATTGCTTTGTTTAAACTTGATAATAACAATAACAGAAAATCTTTGCATATAAACTAGATCATTCATTTTAATGAAATGGCTTATACTTAGACAATGCAAATTATTGAAATAATCGCATATTTGAGTCTTAATTTGTTATTATTATTATTATTAATAGTAGTAGTAGTAATATCATTATTATTATTATTATTATTATTATTATTATTATTATTATTATTATTATTATTATTATTATTATTATTATTATTATTATTATTATTAGGGGAAAATGCCTGCAAATTTAGAAAAAATAATTAGTATCTTGAACATAATGCATCTGCATACATTATTGGAAGCGCATGAGCAGCTGGAGTGAGAAGCGGATTATACTGATAGGTGTCATGTACATCAAGCTGAAGCACTCAAGGTTTCCTACGATTGACCGAGGGGTAAATCTCTTTAATGATCATGCATGTATAAACAGTTCTTTCTCTCTTACTATAATAATAATAATAATAATAATAATAATAATAATAATAATAATAATAATAATAATAATAATAATAATAATAATAATAATAATAATAATAATAATAATAATAAATTATTTATTTCTTAAAGTACTTCAAGAACAAAAATGTAAATACTATTTACATATTCAAATCTGAATTTGTGTTTGTAAGGTAAGGTCACTTTATAGCGGAATGTTAATATATATATATATATATATATATATATATATATATATATATATATATATATATATATATATATATATATATATATATATATATATATATATATTACATTTTGAAACTTGGCACGTTGTTCAACGTGATAATAGTCAATCGACGGGATAATCGTCACTAGACGATCGCGTCACCGGACACAGATGATCGAGTCGCCTGACCAAGGTAACATTTAGAATGAGCTAGGTTACTTCTGATTTGTATAAGGTTACTGATAAAACAGTTAGTTATCCGCGGATGCAGTCCGCGGATAACTAGAAATTACAACATGAGATTGGATTGTTGATTTGCATGTAGTCTAAAATCTGATTTAATACACAAATTGGATTATATACTTGCAGAAAGTCCCCACTCCTTAAAAGAGCTGCAAAATATCAGTAAATGTAAAACAGTGATCAATATGTGCATTGATACGTTGTGGAAAATCCTGTCTGCAATAATTTTAGATTTTATTAATAGGTGAGATCAGATCCAAGTACATCCCATATATAAATACAAGTTTGGGTGGTTGATATTTGGATTTTTGATGAGCATGGTGTGGTGTAAATATATGCAGAATTAAACAATTCTTATCCAGACTGTAATTGTGTAAGGAAAATACTTTTTTTGAAGGTGAGTAGGAGTAAGAATTGATTGAACACTGCTTATACTGTATTATTTATAAAGAAAAATATTCTCACGTGGACGAGAGGGAGGTCATTTGACAAGCTATATAAATTTCGATATGGCAGCACTAAACAGGTTGATACGATTGATTATATTAAAGAAGAGACACACACAGACGCACAAACAAAAGAAGATTGATCGAATCGAGAGACACAAATAATGGATGGATGGATGGATGGATGGATGGATGGATGGATGGATGGATGGATGGATGGATGGATGGATGGATGGATGGATGGATCGGTTGGTGGGTGCGTGGATGGATTGACGGACGGTTTGATGGATGGATGGAATGATGGATAAATGGATAGAATAACAAACGATATATTTTCAAAGATCGATTTCACTTTAGTGTGTTTGAGAATAAATAGTTATATTCCAGCACACAGGAAGACTTATGTAAATTTTTAAATACAAGATAGCTGACTCGTCATGTAATGATATTTTCCAAACAAAGTAGAGAATATATGTTTCTAAAGGAGAAGGTAATTTTGATTCACCTTGATATACATACGATCTTGTGTAACACAGGTAAAATTTTTTATTCTCTTGTGAGTATAAATGCGATCAACGTTTTATATCCCTACGTTTTTTTAAAACTAGACACTATTTTATTATGGAAATATTGTCCAACTAATATTAAGTAAGTACTCTTATTTTTGATGCCGTAAATAAATGTCTTGAAAAATCTAAAACATTAATCTAAGTACTTGCTCTGGAGCATCTTAATTGTGTCTATAGTTCGTAGTTGATTCTAAAAATAATTATATACTGATAGAAGATAAAACTCATGAATTTCTTAAACGGGAACCCGACATTTTCTATTTATTTCTCTTCTTTCTTCTTCATCTATATCTTATTTGACCCTTTGACTTAATTTTCTTCCTCCATATTTTAAGTTTTTCAGTCTTTTTGTGACTTTATGCATATTTGTAAACTGTAATCTCTGCAATATTCAACGTTTTAAATATTGTATTTTGACATAATTGTAGTCAGGTCATGTGTTGACATTTTGTTTGTTTCTTGAAAGAAGGAATCTATGAGCCATTTACCTCCTTTCTAATCTCTCTCTCTCTCTCTCTCTCTCTCTCTCTCTCTCTCTCTCTCTCTCTCTCTCTCTCTCTCTCTCTCTCTCTCTCTCTCTCTCTCTCTCTCTCTCTCTCTCTCTCTCTCTCTCTCTCTCTCTCTCATATGCGTTGGAGAGGATTTGTTTCTAAAATCGGAACATAAATGTTCCTATTTACCACAGTCGCGAGTTCTCATCTACAGCTGTATGAATGTTATGACCCGATACCTCAGAGACTCAACATTTTCGAGCACTGTGTATATCATAAACTGTGTTTATAATAGAACAAAGTAAGAAATATGTACATATCTGTGTTCAAGTACGCGTATCCGAATGTAAGATTTATACTGATCTTTTATAAACTAGGTAACGGTAATTAGGCATATAATATTCGATAGGATTTTAGTTATCATATGTTTTAGAATGTTTGCTCGAAGAGTAAAGCTAACATACAAATAACTGAGACTATTAAAAGCTAAAGAAAAAGAATAACCGTTTCCATTTCCTATCACGTATGTCTGTATCTTTACACTGTACATTCATGGACTAATAAATTACCATGATGCACGTAAATTCAGAAACAATACAAGCATTTGAGAGAATAACAACCATGGCATCCAAAGCTCGACCAATGACAACACAACAACAACACGACAAAAGGTGCAGCTAGATTATTTTTCCCACTTCATTTTCTTCAGATCACTGAGTTCTATTAAGAACATCAGCAACAACACAAAGCATGAGATGAAACAGACAAACAACACCAGCAATATTACTACTACTACTACTACTACTACTACTACTACTACTACTACTAATAATAATAATAATAATAATAATAATAATAATAATAATAATAATAATAATAATAATAATAAATAAATAAATAAATAAGTAAACACTACTACTACTACTACTACTACTACTACTACCACTACTACTACTACTACTACTACTACTACTAATAATAATAATAATAATAATAATAATAATAATAATAATAATAATAATAAATTAAATATTTGTAGTAGTAGCAACTTTCCCGATATTGCTTTATGGTTTTTCATCATCATCATCATCATCATCATCATCATCATCATCATCATCATCATCATCATCATCATCATCATCAATTTATTATTATTATTGTCATTATTATTATTATTATTATTATTATTATTATTATTATTATTATTATTATTATTATTATTATTATTATTATTATTATTATTATTATTATTATTTAGGATGTCATATGGTATGCTTCTAATAAGCTTGTTTTGTTTTTTCTTCAGATGGCATTATTTCTAGTTTAGTTTCTGACTATCTTAAAATCTTTATATATTCTTGTTATTCTCGTTGCTGTTGTTCATTATAACGTTTACTTATGTTATACATAGCACCAATAATATGTTTTGAGCTGGACACCAGTGTACACAAAACTTTAACTTTCGTTTTCTTCTTTCGTTTCATAATAATGAAACACGTTGTTTCCAAAATATTGATGAACGAAAGGATACAGAAATATAACATAATAAGAATTATATATATATATATATATATATATATATATATATATATATATATATATATATATATATATATATATATATATAATGATAATTAAAAGATAAAATTTTATTTGGCAAAAAAGTCTCCTAAATCATATTCGACTTATTGCTTTTTTTTCATTGTTAAATTTGCATCATTTGTCAAACTTTTAATAAGAAATATAAGATTTTGTAATCGAAATTTGTATGTCTATTAGGCCTATATTCATACTTTAGCTACATTTTCGTATTTTATTCCTACTTTAGCTAGATTTTCGTATTTTATTCCTATTTTAGCTAGATTTTCGTATTTTATTCCTATTTTAGCTAATTTTGCGAAGCATAGTAAAACATAAGAATTGCAAAGAAAGCCCTCATATTCTTAATCTGTCATCAATTTCCGATTTCTGCATAAATAAAGCACACTGAATTCGTTCATAATTATTTTCTTATCAATATATTTTATCCCAAACTGGTATCGTGCGGCTAAGGGGTGTTTTTTTTAATAGAATCTTCAAATTCTGATTATAAACAACATAACATTTTATGAATATTTTTAAAATTAAAAATATCTGTACATCCTCGAACCACTAGTGTTAGGAAATTTGTGATAAAATGTTAGGAATAAGTATTTTGAAATAGCTAAATAATCTTGTATGGGAACAAAATGGGAGAAGTTATTTTCTACTGAACAAAATGGAAAAAATTAGGATTTTGTTTCTTAAAGAAGTATTAAATGATGAGAATAAATACAGCAGACGATACAAACTAGGCAAGATTAGCTTTAATATTAAAAACAAGTAGACGACAATAAAAAAATAATGCTTAAAGAATTAGAGGAGAATGGGCGTCGGCATGAATTTTTCTGGGGGTGGATCCGAAAAAAACCATAATGGATGGGAATCGAAAGTTAAAGGGACATATTTATATACTGTACAACAGATTTTTTTTAAAAAATCTGATGTGGGTGTGGTGGACAACTGACACCAACCGCGGGAAACATGTAAAACGATGATACTGTCGTTACCTGTGATATTAGTACAACATTTGTATATCGGCATAATTTACTTGCCACTGTGTAACGTCACTGAACACCTGTCAAAATCTAATACAAACTGTCTTTGAATTGTATTAGACTTTAAAACAGTCATCATGATTTTGGTACTGTTCAGGCAAAATAAAATAAGTGGCATAACAAAGATATCGTTCAAACCTACATTGCTAGATGTTGTTATCGTCAAAGACCCAAGTAGAGTCGCTGAAAAAATGAATGAGCCAAGATAAAATCCGTTAAATTCGGACTTAGTCCTTTTGATTTAATATAGTTTTACATCATATAAAATGCAACAAATCTCGTTTGACGAGATGTAAAAGGAACAATAAATTATCAGTTATTAGTAATGACGAAGACAGACAACGTTACAAAAAAGGATGGATTTCTGAAGACCATATATTCTTGAGCATTAAAATCACATGTTGTTTTACATTGCTTTACCTGGAATATAGCAAATAACACTTGTGAACTCGCGTATAAACTTCTAGAAGTCTATCGTTTAATATTTTGATATTCTTTCTTGGTATTTTTGGAATATACCTATGTAATTGCTCATTTGCTTCAAATAATTTCTGTAATTCTTCGCCTATTGATTCAGATTTCACTAACCTTTCTATAGTGTCTATCGTACTCTTCCTGAACACACACAATGAATCTAATAACACTTGATGAAAAGGTGCGTATTTGTCTAACAACCTGTATCCATGAAATAGTCCGGATTCATTGTCAAGAAACACTAGATGGCCATCCGAACTTTTCTCCAGGTTATGAGCGGGTCTGTTCATCATCTGGTCATTCCATTGTTTGTTGAACATGTTGTTGACCACTCTGTCCAAATTGGCTGTTAGATAATCAAAAATTATCAAATCAGACCACTGCAAAAGTTCACAAAGCTCTGATTTGTTTTTGTTGCTGAGATAATCAAGATCCGGTTGCAGATATCTATTTTCTTGTTCTCTGAATTCGTGTGGAATGTAAGCTGGGCTAAGATTGTCTATCCACTGAGCAAAGATAACTGGTTTTTCTTCAGACCATTGGGAGTTCGTCAAATGATCATGAACCATACTCCACTGGTTGTCCCTGAGGTTGACAATCTGTAGAGTGGACGGAGCCAAGTTTTTTATACCCAATAACTTACCAAGGTAATAGGAATAAATCTCTCCCTGAATCTGGTCTGTGTTAAGTCTATACCGGGCACATGCTTTGCTGGCGTCCTGGAATATCAACAAGCGGTTTTGCATACGTCCGCATCCCTCCTCCATTTTAACTATCTTTCCAAATTTTGCTTTCTTCTTCCAGTTTGCATGATCGTTGCTAGAAAACCCGCTAGGGCAAGAGAGCTCTATTGAAGGCGCCCAAAATATACCGTCCGCTAAAATATTTTCTCTAGAAAATCTTGAATCAGTTTGATTATGATTGTTAAATGAATAAGGACTTTGACTAAAACTATCATTTTTTCTTTGGTCCAGTACAATTTCAACAGCTGACTTTTCTAAGTGTCCCACTTTTCGGTTTAGTTCAATGCTGCCTTGAATTCGTGATACATGGTCACCAGTCCGTCCGTCATCTGTGTCATTGTAAGCCAGTTTATTTTGCTTGGAATCGGCATACACAATAGAATCCGATTGATCACTTAGGATTCGATTAATGGTTTCTAAATTGCCAGATTTTTGTGTAGAACTACCCACTTGAGGCTTATTTTCCGCACTACTTAGACCAGGTGAAAGAGGGCTATAATCGGCTTCAGCAGAATATTGTTTTATTGATCCTATCCAAGGCAAAGCTTTTATATCGGGTTCTGACCAAACATTACCGACTGTCTGTAGATTCCTTCGAATCCGAGAGCCTCCGAATCCATCCTGGATGAATGTTGCTGGCAGTGATGAAGGAGGTAAATGTATCAATAGGCCCAAAAACAATCCAAGCGTAAAACTAATGCCCGTCATGAATAAGAAAGTGAATAACTTCATCACATTCGCACTAACAAATTTTAACAAGCAATGAAATATGCACGAATTCTAGAATCCATAGACAACTGTGTATACAGCTTCCAATCTATGAAGATCACATGTTAGTATGATACTATATATTGTACATATTAAGTATGTCGTATAATAAATATGAAAACGAGTTATAAATAGTGCGAAAGATGTAAAGCAACCATTTTTCTTACTGTCACTAAGCACATAGGCTAAAAGATCTGGTACAGTACCTGCCTGGGTGCACTATTATCAAATAACTCCTGTGCATGTTTCCTTGTGACACTTTTAAGTACGCTGTCGTGTATTTATTTCACATCCACTGAATCATCTGACTGCTATCCTATCACCACAAGTTTTTACATCTTCTTGGCATGAGCAATTACTTCGGAATAAATTAGATTAGATACCCCTTCTATTGCGGTTTCTATATTCACTTCACTGGACTAGAAAAAGCGTGTCTATAACCATTGTCCAGGGGTGAAGTCAGCTAGCTCTCCTCTCACACAGATTTCTTGTAATGCCTGTGATCAACTCCGATAGGAATTTAAACGAAATTCCGTCTGTAATAGCTTGATATCCATCAAACCTTCGTCGCATTACCAATTAATCAAAGTGGATTGGAATGAAATAGTTTGTCCTTTTAAGTGGGTTACACAGCATGTCACTTAGTCCATCCCTGTCTGCTTCCGTCTCCGCTGTGATGTCACACAAATTTTGACTAATCTTGTAACCTACAAAAAATAATGATTGACTGGTTAATGATTCCTCTCGTTCATTTTAATCTACGTTCGGTGGTGGCTAAATATAAAACATATGTATCCTTCCTGACCGTCTGCTATTAGAGAGATCTAATATTTACCTTAGCGCACGAAATCGTTTTGTCATCGTCAACAGACCCTGTAGTTGCTCCTACAGTTGCGGCCTGATGGCATTGCGCATGTGCATTGAGTTTGGGGCGTGACTACGTTAATGCATTTAGATTATCGACCGAACAATCAGATAGGAACCTTGACGGGATTGTAACACACAAATCTTAACATTGGGTACAAAAGAGAAAACACCGAGTATTTACTGTGCGGCAAATACTGAATTCTGCATTCATTCAGGGCACAGATAATCAGTTTTGATGTTTGTTTTAGATTTTGATTTTCTGTTTCTTAAAGGCTCAACCATATTTTGGACTCATCGAAGAAAATATGTCTTTGTAGGTGCGAAGAGAGTAGGAATTTTTTTTCATCATAACGTAGTACTTGAAACAAGTTTAGTTGTAATAATATTGGTTCTTTAGAAAAGAAGTGCTGATATAGCTAATTAAATAATTATTCCATCTCTACTCATAGAGGGTAAGTGTGCCTCTGGTTTTTAAATACACAATATTTAGTGCCTAAACTCACCAATTAGGCTCGCGATTGGCCTGATTCTTTTTTGTGAAAAAAAAATTATATATGCAAAATTTCAAGCGTTTGCTCGTTATTGAAGCACTGAAACACAAACCATTTTGCTTATATGAAAAGAAGCGACAGCAATATAATGGATGCCATGGCAAAACAAAGTGCGTTTATTTCAAGCAAGAAAAAAATGTTATTAAGATAAAGTATTTAAATTCAGTCTATCTACACTAGAGAACTGTAAAATTTAAGGATTTTTTAAATAGAATATATGGCGATATAAATAGATAAAATTGAAATTCTTCTGATTGACGGAAGATGAGCAAATAATAAATAAATAACTGAATAAGATAACAAATAAATGCGGTTTCCCTCTGTATCTCTAAGAACATATTGCCCTGTTGTACTAATTCACCAAACATTATCTTACAATTTAAAAGAAATTTAATTGAAATTTATGCAGGCTTTACGAATACCACGCATGGGAAGTTTAGTTTTTTCTTGATCTTTCTATCAAATCCGTAACATTTGGAATATGGATAGAAACTAGAGCAAACCTACATGTTCTTGGAAGAATTGCGGAGAAGCTTTGAAAGGTAATATGAAGAAATGCATGAATGATACAGTAGCAATATAAATCCATATTTCAAAATAAATAGTTAATGTTTGTATTCCGACTTGTTTCTTTGCTTTGGGGGAAAGGGGTCAATGCGACATATTCTGTCAAGGGTCTCGCAAAAATTAAAACATTCTTTGAATATATTTGAAATTTTGGGACAATCTTTGGCGTTATACTTCGCTAACATTTGGAATTTAGATAGTAGAGACGATAACAATTCTTTGATTCAAAATTGTAAACTCTGGAGTCTTTTTTATTCGTCATAAAGAAATTTTAGGAAGTCATTAAATCATAATTTCATTTAAATTATGCCAATTTAGGATAAAGTGATTGCATTTGAATTGTTGATGCTTGCTAAATAGTCTTTGAATAAAAATCAAATACATAAGTTAAGATATAACACATAATTAAACAAATCTCTTTAGGGATTAAAATACCAGATTTTTGGTGAAACTGGGGTCATGCCTATGTCTCTATTTCTTGTAGCACACTGTCCACTCCAAAATCTGAGGAGAAAAACAACAATCCCGAATTAGTATACGAAAGCACAATGTAAGATGGGAAAATATAATTCATTATTAATATTTTTATCTTTATTATTATTATTAGTAGTAGTAGTAGTAGTATTAGTAGTAGTACTAGTAGTAGTAGTAGTAGTAGTAGTAGTAGTAGTAGTAGTAGTTCATCTATCTCATTAACAACAAAATGTCTGTTTCAAAAAGATTTTCATTTTCCGTTTATTAATTAAATCGTGTTCAACTTCACAAAGTCATGATGACAAAAATGAATCAAAAATATTTTTTCTTTGTTGTCTAACAGTTTGCAACATCTTTAAAACTGGTGCGTCACTAATAACGCATTCATATACTCTGTAGGTACACCAGTATGTAATGGATCATAGGAGATATATAAGTGCCTACGACATTAACTCGGACCACCTCGGATATTTTCTGGTAGACTAAAATAGGCCTCTGATATACGCCGGAGTAGCAATTTACAGAAATTATTTCCTGGCAAAAAGAAAGAGAAAACCCGATCTATTCGGTTCACCTCGACAATTTCTACGATTGGATTGATCGTAGAATTACCTAGAAGTTGCGAACGAAAAACTAATATTTCCGTGGACTTTCAAAAACAGTTGACTGTAACAATTTGTATGTAGTAGTGGAAGGAGATCAATTTTAAAAAGCTAAAATTAAGGTATTTCTCCTAAAGACTTAAACCTTCCGAATGAAAACATTCAAATATCATAGGCTGTCATTCCTTCAATTCAATGTACTCCTAATAGCCTTCACATAACATTTATGTTCATTAATTGTATGTACTCAAAGGGTGGGAGATAAATCTATTCTCCAAAAGAGACATTGTTCAGACACAATAGGGAAAAAGTTTAAGGGCCGTGGTTAGTTTCTTCATTTCCAAAACCTCATTGTGTTTTTGAAACTCTTGAATGAATTATCAAGCAATGGCTTTCAGGATCTTATCTAAAATAGAAAGCAAGTAGGATACCTTGATATAGAAGAACGAAAGAAACGCTTGCCCTAAGGTAAAATGGAAAGTCGGCCATAAACTTAATAACCACTTGCAATTTGAGAATGTGCGATCAACATTGTCAAAGGCCCACAAGATGATGCAAAATCATTTATGCGGCATAAAATTTCGTTGAGAGGCATAGAATGGGTGTCATCCAGTTAGCAGTTCAAGATGATCGGAATAGTCTAAGGCTCGGGTTGAAATAAAATCTCATGAAATGGTAACGGACATCAAAGTCGTAGAGACTGTATTAAAAGACACTTACATTCGTATACTTCATTTCAGTTTTAGTGCTTCTGTTTCACAAAAGAATAATGTTTGCTTATAACTTTGACTCATGGCACTACAACAATAACAGTAACATAAAATATAACACAATCAAAATCATTTAATATAACAAGCTTTTGCAGCTTGGTATTATTTCTTTTGGAGTATCAAGCCTCGATATCCCTGACAAAGATTTTTTTTATATCCAATATTTAGTTTGTATTGAACAGATCATAACGTGCAATTAAAAAAATAATTCTTTAATATTTGCCAAATTATTTTGAAATAAAACTCTCTCTCTCTCTCTCTCTCTCTCTCTCTCTCTCTCTCTCTCTCTCTCTCTCTCTCTCTCTCTCTCTCTCTCTCCATATCTGCATTAAATTTTGCGCTAAAAATCTTTACATAAACACATGATGTGACTTGTCTTCTTAGATATTTAGCAGAAAGACACGCACATTGTCTATATTGTTACTTAAAGGACTTTCTGTTATTCTGCTAATTTAACAGAAAATCTATGTTTATTAAAATTAACCAAACGGAATAAATGGATACATGCCAATATTCCGAAATAGAATTTGCGGATACAGTTTTCAATTCGCTGAATTTGAGTGACGGATAGTACAATAAATGTTTTTTAAAAAAATCTCTAATTAATTTAGCACATGCATTACCCTATTACGAAGGACATGTGTCTTCGACGTAAAGATTGGTTATTAAATATTTTATATTAATGTAAAATAATTATTGGCTTCTATTAAAAGAATTCTGCACTATGAGGTGAAATCTGTTTAATATGTATCTAAAAGCTTAATATTGAAATATATCAGCGGAAAAACTATATCCCCAAATTCGCGATACTATTTTTATCGCTACAGTAGCAATATCAGTTTTGGAATTATTTTCTTATTTTGTATTTTGGAAGTATATGTACCCTTATGTGTGTTATTCCTACCACTAAAAAGCCAAATTCATTCTTCTTCTTCTTCTTCTTCTTCTTCTTCTTCTTCTTCTTCTTCTTCTTCTTCTTCTTCTTCTTCTTCTTCTTCTTCTTCTTCTTCTTCTTCTTCTTCTTCTTCTTCTTCTTCTTCTTCTTCTTCTTCTTCTTCTTCTTCTTCCCTTCCACTCTCTCCCTCCACATCAGTATATACTGTAAAGCTACAGCCCTTCAATCTGTCAGCTGTAGACCGTCTAGTGTACATTTATGCAATCAATTAATGCGGTGCCATCAAGAAATGACTGCAAAACGAACTCCAAACAGCTAACATTTGAATTCTGGTACTAACTTTTAAATAATTAGTGTTTTACAGAAATCATGAAGCTGTCAGCCACTGACTTACATGACTTAGTGCTTTGTGTCACATCTTTTAAAAACGATGGAAAAATTAGACTTTGATTAGGGTTTATTGAAAACTGAAATTAAGTGACAATTGAACATTCGACATACCGTCAACTACCATTCTAGACTGTAAACCTGCCTAGGCCACATAAAAATCTACGTTTGAATGTAGAACAAAACAAAACTACGAACGAAACTCATTAAAATTAAACGTATCAATTATGAAAATATTTTCATTTAAGATGTTACTTTAAGGCGTGTGTCAGATGCAACATCTCAGTTATGTTTCTAGCTACCCCCACCCCAGCAGTATCAATCGGCACAGTCTGAAGCATGAGATGTACACGTTAAATTTATATTTATTTTTAATTCTTGTAAACTTGTAGAACTTCCTTTTATCAATGTAGTATTTCAGCTGTTAATCACATCTGTATAGAGTGGAGAACACCCACAAAAAGCAAAGAATTTTGGCATTTTTGACAATACAATGTATTCCACTTCACTAGTTAAATGTTTCCGTATATGTACTAAAACAAATAAATATCTTCTATTGACATTAATTGTTGTACGCAGTAACTACATATGAACAAAGCAATTGCAAGCTGCCTCTTTCCAAATATCATTTTTGGAATAAATGCATTAAGCAGAAATAAAGAAAGAAGCTTGACAGTATTAATTTAGCATTTAATGTTTTATCAGTCTGTCAAAAAAGATTCATTGCATGGCTTCTTTTCAAAGATAAAAAGTTATCAGTGTATTTTTAAGTCAAGTTATCTCGCTATGATTACTTTTAGCTTAGCTTGTTCTACCAATGCTGTCTGTGTTTTGGTGAAGGAACCAGATGTCAGAAGTTTAGATATGTAGACGTATTTACAATTTCAAGTTTTTCTCACCATTAAATGAATTCCATATTTCCAAAAAAGTACCACTTTTTCTAAAAGTCTAAAGTTTGTTTTGATGTAGTTATCTCAAGTTTTGATACTAAGCACAATACTGTTTTAAACAATTATCCATGCCGAAAGGCTTCTGGCAAACCGTAAAGATGATAATGGCATCCGCGTATGAAAGAATAATGACGGTGTATTTCATGACATTGTTGATATGGTTCCCAGCCAACTAAAAGCAAGAAGAGCAGAAATGATTGGTCAGTAAATGAAATGACAAAACGCTATAAATTACCTTCACTAGTTCTCGAAAATGTATTAGGTTCGATTTTCCGACGATATATGCTCAGAGGGCGTTTTTATATATCAGAAAATAACAAATGTAGCGTCAAAAGACAGTGAATATTGCTAAATATGTGTCAATTTAATTGTTGCGGAAGAACAATTAGTTTAAATCAGAAAATAACGAATGTGGCGAGAAAAGACGGTGAATAAATTTCCGAATTGTAGTTTATTTCAAATATTAATGAAAAATTCAAAGACCATAATCTGCTATTTCCTTTGCCCTCTACAATTATTTTAATCAGACAAATGAATTCAGCTCTATTCATCTATACGATACATTCGATGAATTTAGGTTGTAGATTATAATCCTCAATTGACAATCTGTTATATTTCATGTTTTTGCTAAATATGTGTCAATTTAATTATTGCGGAAGAACAATTAGTTGATTTTTTTGTAAACTGCGGACTAACAATATAAGGAAAACACACTTTATAATCGGATGCATTATATTTATTATTGAGGCTGAGTCAACTACTAATTGCAGTTGATAGTATAAAAGATTATTCCCAAAGTCCTTGCGAAGTCTGATTTAAACGATTATTATTATTACGACATATTTACTTGTCTTTTTTCATCAGAAAGAACTAAATAATAGTAGAAGTTCAATCATGTATCCTGTTTTACACACAAAACCGTTGATACCATTGACAAAGAGAGATATTTCTATCTGGTCACTGGACTTCGCCATAATTTTTCAAAACAATCCACGTTATCGTTATACATACAAACAAACAAGTTAATAATATAAAATTAAGTTTATGATTGTTTGGTTTATTGGTCGAAACGAACAAAAGCCAGAAATTATGCCAGTTTCGTGAAGATTGTGTCAGAACGTTTAATATTGTCTTTTGTTTTGTTTGTTTTTTATTCAGTTTTTTTTTCTCACGAGGGCGTTGGGGCTGTAATTGTTATATTTACTCCAGAGAACGAAGACTTGGAAGTGAGCGGAGATTTCATTTAAACGGTTATAACAAATTTGTTTACTGTTCAGCCTAGATGAAGAAGAAACTTTAAAGTGTAACTAATTTCACAACATCTTAAAACTTGAGTGGAGACGAATCCAGTGGAGAAACTTCTTCATATTTCGATGCTTGTCTGTAATCTTAGACCTACAAAGATTTATAGTTTTTAATCACATGATATATCATGTCTGCTCAAGGTAAATAAGAATTTATTCAGAGCAACATGAAATTTATCCCTAAAATTTACATTGGATAAATCATGCCACTGCATGATCAAATTAGTACAAGGTCGCGACACTCAGTGGCATTGTCGTTCTGCATTGAGAAAAGTTACAGAGATCTAGATTTCTCATGAACCTTGCTTTGACTTTTAAAGAGGAAGTGTCGTCGTGATTGCAAAGTTCGTAATTTGAGAGGAAAATGGGATTTTTCCTCCAAATGAGAAGAAGATGATACACTCAAAATATGTAAGGAGTTCAAATGTACAATTAGGTAGATACTATTAGGTGATATATGGTATATGGGTATTTGATTTAGTAGCTAAAAATACTAATTAAGTATCAGCAAAGAAAGATAAATTCCCTCGCATATGATCAACTATATAGGTATGCATCTTTACAAGACGAATTTCATTTTCGGTGATATTTAATGTTTGTACACATTTAACAATTTATTTTTTCATGGGATTCCTGAAAATATATAACTTTACGTGCTAGGTACAATATTCCATCGGTACGTGTAGATTGGGTTTAGTGGCAATCATCATTTTTAGGCACGTAGTGAATTCTTTGTCCAAGATAAATTTATGATCAAAATATTTGTCTAGTTATGATATGATGCAATGCTTACATAGGATTGCACAAACAAAGAGAAAAGATAGTCGACAGCGCGTCACGATTTCCGGTTGACGTGTGCAATTGGTTCGACACTTTGGCACGCGGAATAATCTGATTCATTCATGTTACCTGTGATAATAACCTAGGTACAGCAGTAATGTTCATCAGGAAAGCCTATATAATGACGTTTATTGGTCATAAAGCTTATGTTCGATAAAGAACATGATATAATAAGGAACGCAAGGTTAAAAGGTATTATAAAAACCCTAATGGTCTGCATGATAGATGTCACGTTTTCTCCACAATTTTTATATAAGTGATTCATTGATGTAAGGTGACCGTTACCGGCTTGGAAAGTCTTTGTTTTGGATTAAAAAGAACTTGTACATAATTATATATGTAATTCTTAAGATAATATTTGTTTTTGTTCAGTGGCTATATTTTCACACGTAAAACACCAAAAATATGTGTGGACATACAGTGGTGCCATTAGGGTTGGTGTTACACAGTAGGGTAACTTATGGAGTCACCCCCATGGACCTCCTTCCTGCACAAAAATTCAAACAATTTATAGACCATCATGGGCGGTAACTCATGGTATTACCCCATGGCTCTTCTTCCTGCACAAAACATCAAAATTTTTATACAATTTGGTGTCGCCTCCTCTGATGGTGTCACCAGGTGCGGTCCGCACCTCTGCACCTCCTAGTGACGCCACTGTGTACATAATTCAACAAAAGCATATGTAAAAATATACATTTTTGCCAAACGTGTAACGTTTTAATTTAAAGCATTTCCGGTCCTTGCTTTTTCATTCCCTTTTCCATTGTAAATATGATTCCTTTTAAGAAATGTTTCCGAACAGCAACGTATGAGAGCACGTAGCTTGTACCTGACACTGACACAAAAATCACACTTTCTGTAATCATTTATTCCTTGTATATCCAGTAATTGTTACTAACGTTTGACATCGGGGTTACTTATATGTCGACCTTTAACCTCGTTCAAAGAGGAAACTTTGAAATCTATACCTAAATACTAAATCAGAGCAATATATCTTCATCATTTTCAGCATTGTTGAAAATATTCTTATAACAAACTTCTAGCATATACTTACATGATTTTATTTTTAAAAAATAGCTTAAGTAAATTTGGGAAATATGTATAAAGTAGCAATTGTTACAGTTCAAACCTGTCTTTATGAAACAAGCTCATATGTTGAGCAGATTCACCCATATACATCCGTTGTCATGGTAGTTGTAATTCGACAATTAATCCAGTCAAGTTATCTATCAAGATCAACATGTATTTGAAGTTAAAAAGTACCATTTTTGGTACAGTACCATGTGTATGTATTAAGTATTTTGTCCAGTTAAAATGTGTATATGTCAATTTTAAAAATTTACAAAACATGAATCAACTGCACGTAAAGAATTGTATATCGTTATGAGAAGGATATTTTCAGTTCTAGTAAGTTTTGTCAGACCGCTAGCGGCAATTATATCGATCACTCTAAGCAATAGTAAGTCCAAAGGAGATACGTCGGGGATGCATCATGCTTGGTGGTACATGCTTATTTAGATTCGTTCCAGTTGAACTCCAAATATAGAATTTATCAAATAGAATTCGCAGTTTACATTCCAACTTGAACAGAATGATGAATTCGACAACTGTGACGAATACATTTTCGCTTCACACACGGATATATCAGATATATTAGGAGAAAAGAACAGAGAAAATGGTTCATTGAAACATTAGAAGATTTTTTTATCACATTAATATATGGAATACACAAGCAAATGTATATATATGAATTGGATTTTTAACCTAGCTTTAGCAAATTTATAGTGTAGCAGTGTATAGTGATGTTTAGTGCTGGGGTATCATCCTACAGACATGTAGCAACATGTTCAACACAGTCCTAACACCAGGCCAACCAGTGATAACGTTAACTTTTTAATACTGAGCACTAAACTAGACAGCCGTTAATACTATTTTTTATAAGTCTCTGGTATGGCTTGGCTGTGGTCGGATGCGCGATCTTCCGCATCAGAGGCGGACGCTCTTACCACTTAGGACATCCTAACGGTCAACTAACTTTGCTCTAGAAAACAGGCCAAAGATGATGTTAATTGAAGACACGTTTTAAAATAAAGATGACAAGATGTGCGTCTGGTATTATATAAAATTTTCGTACTCAAATTTAATCCCTTACAGAATTTTGAAGTGCAATCTCTCATAATTTATGGAAACACGGATATAGCTACTATAATTGAAAGTTAATTTTTTTACCGGTGCTATTACTGAAATAAGTGCTGGCGATTTTTAGCAGCTTATATCCTTGTTTATTTAATGAAGTTTTGAGATCCAGCAGTGGGTACTATTCTCTATTTTATTATAAAGATATATCACAGATATATGTTCTTTGGCTTTAAAAATGGGCGGCCATTAATTAATCTCGTGACTTCCAGAAGTTGAGATACTTCACCTTTTTCACTAATCCTAATCACAGCGGGGTAGCGCAGTTACTTACAATACATGAATGTCAACCCTGTTAGCTGATAGAAAGTTGAATTCGTATAATCCAAAACGCGTCACTGGTGTTCATATAAAGGGAGGCAACCTTGTATACATGGAGGATATGCAGCTAGATATATTTGGAGCGACATAGCCACTACACCGATATACCTCATCTGTGCACAATGTTCCAAAAACTGTACATTTTTATGAAGAGTTTGTACAACTTCTTGCTTCAAACTGTACGACATTTAATTGCATCTCATGCATCTAGATCATATTTGTTTCTGTCAACAACGAACGAAATTATTTTTGATTAATCACGGACAGTAAAGCCAAACACAAGAACAAAAAAATCTTTTAAGCATATATATATATATATATATATATATATATATATATATATATATATATATATATATATATATATATATATATATATATATATATATATATATATATATATATATATATATATATATATATATATATATATATAATTTTATTATTTCTTTAAAGCTGAACTTTAAGAGTTTGGTATTATGCTACAAACTATATCCAAGAGCTGTGCAAGAGCACGTAAAATGATTTCTTAAAATACTCTTTTTTCACTATTGGTAAAAATAAAAAAATACTGTTTTTACTCGACTGCATGGTTCATGTACTATTAATTACAAAATTCAAAACACTTGGACACTCTGGCGTTAAATTGCTTAAGACCTTGGAAATAATAGCATGGTTTTAAAAAAAAATATTATCCGTGACTAGAAAATTATTGCAGAATTATTGAAAATGAGTCGTGTCACACGACTATTGTTTCATTTACAATATCCTTATATGCTAATTTGTGATTTTGTATATGATCATGTGTCGTGTGTTCATACTATTGATTCTCTTAATTTATAACCTTCTCCCGTGATGCGATGTATATCGACGGCATGTAATGTTATTGATTGTATTATGAACTACATATGATAGACAATCTTCCTCGCATGTTTGTGTATTTATAACTGAATTCTGATATTTTAGACAAAGTATGATTTTGTTCCATTGATTTACATAATAACAGTGACTATGTACAATTGTTCAATAATTTGTGAATATCGATCAGTTCAAACGATACTGATTAGCATTGAAACTTATTTTCTATCAGAATGCCTTCAACCATCAACATTTTGGAATTTTTCTAATACTGAATTTCAGAAGCCAAGACTTCTGTTTTGTATTACTACATGTCAGTCAACTGTAAAATGCTCGATTGGGAGTCGACACAGTACAACACATTTTTATTGCAATATTTTTGCTGTTATAGGTAGGATGGAACATGGACCACTTCGGAAACAGTATCATTTTGTGTTTTTTTATTTATTTTTAATTTTTTTATTTTGTTTTTATTCTATTATATTTTGTCCTCTTGCTTCCGCAATTCACTGTTATGTTCATTTTATTTGTATCTGTAGCAGTTCCAGACTTCCAATTGTACAGCAAATATAACTTACTTTTTCCCTCCAGCTATTAATTTACGGTTAGATACGTCACGCTTTCTTGTCGTAAACTAATTACGGCAATAGTAGTCCTAGAATCTAAATATAAATATATCAACTGATTACATAACACTAATTTGAATAAACTTGATTGGACTAGGGGAGAAGAGAATGGAAGGAAAATCAAATTTTCTTAAAACGACAAAATATGCTATCTTCTTAAGTAAAGATAATAATTTTGCACAGAAAGAGAAAAACATTATTTGTCGGAGCAGTTAATGCTTTTGACAATTATTCCTGTCAGTCTACAGTATGCGCTATATCATTTAATACCATTTACGAATTTAAAATAAAGTAATAAATATCAGAAGTGGTAATTAGCTAGTAATTGACATTCAACAATTTTATAACAGTATTAAATAATTATTATATGTGGTCAGAGCAAAGAAGAGCAATGTTTACCAGTGAAGTAGGTAAAATATTGTAGAATTTGAAAATGATACCAGTTTGTCTTGAGCTTTTAATCTTGTTGTGGATCCTATACATTAAACTATTCATGTATAGATAGCCCAAGATCTTGGCAAAAGGATAATAATTTATGCAATTATTATAATTCAGCAGGTAAATGAAGGGATATGAAGATGGAAAAGAAGTGATATAACTGGCATATTTTTTTTTAACGAACGAGCGAAATTATTTGTATCGCCAAGTAAAAATTGGACATGTGAAGAACATACTGTCAATGTATAGGCAAAATATCCCTATCTTAGAATGCTCCAACTACTCTCAATTACTAATTAGGAATATTTATGCAAGAAAAATATTTATTTCAAGTTTAACTACTCCTTACGAAGAAGTCTGAGTATTCAACATAAAAATATTCAAAGGTGTAAAATACATAGTAAAAGCATGGTATTTCTCAGCCACATATCATAGACATCATTAAGCTTGAAGACAGCTATAAACATTTAAATGAACGAACAGATTTGTATTGATATGCTTGCATTGGATATAAGGGACAAAAATATGTTTTTCAGCTTATAAGGAAAAAACAAAATAATAGCGAAACACAAATACTGGAAGAAACGAATGAAAAAAAAGTCCGCTGAAAATGTATATCATCGTTTTTTAGAATAAAAGCAAAAAGAACTAAAGGAAAGCAAGAATGAAGTATTGGAGGAATATGAGAGAAGAAAGAATGTTAATATTTTTTTATTTAGAGAAAATATGAGTACTATCATAGCTAATTGTGGTATGAGATTTACTGAACAGAAAAATATTTTAAAACAAGTAAAATCATTATTACCGAAATTTCAATGCAAGAAGAAATGTAAATATTCACATTTTTTTTAAACATTATTGATGACATCGGTATTCCTAAATAGTATGAGTGTCTGGAATTTTTTGCATCTGAAATCTTTTGCGGCACAAGAAATAAACTTTCACCTGCCAGAAAAAGGACATTATTACCTGCAAACGAAAGGGAAATAAAATAAACAATTTATCAAAGATTGTTGTCTAATTCCTCTTTTGGATACCAACTATATAGATTTGCATAAGAATACATAACCAACTGATTTAAACATGCTTGCCAGATTTTACAAACGAAACTTAAACCGACTCTGTATTTGATAAATTTATTGCAGTGATGGGGATGCGGGTTTGAATTAATAATGACTTGTTAAATTACTATGAAAATGTAAATACACACCTATTTTTACTCCTCGTATATATATATATATATATATATATATATATATATATATATATATATATATATATATATATATATATATATACACATATATATATACATATATATATACATATATATATATATATATATATATATATATATATATACACATATATATATACATATATATATATATATATATATATATAATCTGCATGATCGGGTAATCACGATAAACATCGTAAGGTTCTTCGTAACGCGTCCCGTTTCTAACAATGTTTTACTCATTAAAGTTGCTTACAGTGCAGGGTTCGGACCTCGCGAGATCTATCTTTATGCTACTGTCGAAATAGCAGAAGTTCTGGTAATATATACACTTGTCTTGTATTGTTATGTAGTTGTTACATATCTCTCTACAATGTACGTTATACACAGTACAATAGATGCGTAATTTACAGCTGTTGGGGTACATAAACACAATCATATTCTTTATTAAAAGCAATTAATTTTGAGCTACACAGTAAGAATTACAAAAATCATATTCTTCATTAAAATATACAAATCAAAGTAAAACAAATAATGGACAATGTATGCGAAATGTGAGAAAAGATATATAATAAAACAGCACTAGCCTTCGTACGCAAAATATAACAATTCTATCATTTACAACCATAAAATGAAACTGAACATGGCATTTAAATTCTACACTTAATCTTAGAAACAGAATTGCAAACTTTCATAACAGAAAAGAGCCAATGATCAAGCTCAAATTGCTGGTATTTCAGCATAACCTGTTGATTCCGGCTCTTCCAATATCACTATGTTGACAGCGTTGCATTATTGATCTCAAAGCTAGTTTTTCCTTCCAAAGTGAAACTGAAACTGTTGAATATCGCAAGGAAACATTGAATTTCGTCTAAGATATACGTCTCTCGTTTAGTTTAACCGATCAGATTAAATTTCTCCACCACCAAATTCTTAACACTCCCATCGAAGTCAAATATATTCTCTCTAGTCCTCCTTTATTGATAACTATTCCAGAAAATAACATTTTATAACACATATTTTAAATTTCTAAGATTTCCCAAAATGTGTCTCTGACCTGTCTCTGTTTTGTCATTTTCTCCCCTAGACCCTACGTTAACATTGTTATCCTAGTCAAAATCCAATCCTGCTCCCATGCTAGAAACTACCAGTCTATGGCGAGCCAAGCCCATATGTCAGACTTATTGCTTACGTACTGACCACAACAGAATGTATTGGGAAAACATCTACAAAACTGGCACCATTACAACGATATCCATTGAACATGCTAGGTTTGTTTTGATTTTGTAATCTATTGCACCACTAAAACAAGCTTAACTTTCAAAACACAGAACATGGATTGCGAAACTATATGCCTTACTCCAACACACCAATGTTCGGTAACATATGTACTGTTTGCATGCATTGCGTGTGCATTGATATCATGAACGAACAAGATTACATTTTACACATATATCGAAGCTTAAAAAGGAAGCATATGCTTTTGGTGAGAGTGAAATCGTAATAAAATAAATCGCTACTTGAAAAGGGAAAATCATCCATCCGGTTAGTTTTCCTAGAACAAAGAGACAAATGACACTGAGCTGTAATTATTTATTTAGAAAGATCTCTTTTGATTTCTTTCTTACCAATACTTGAGTTGTGCCCTTAATAAAAAAAACAAGTCAATATATATACCTGGGCATCAAATATTTTCAGTCAAAATGGTTACAATGAAATTCTTAATGTGTTGAAATTCGACAAATAAATGTTAAAGAATACTGATAAAGGTCATTAGGGAGCATTTAAATCAAGCTAAAATGATGACGAGTGACACATACAGGCAATCCCGGATTATTTTATCGTGAAATACAAAGATATTGCCATTCTAGAAACGATATAAAACATCAGAATAAAGTTGATAAATCGAAAATTTATTCTGTTTTTCTACAACTAAAACTATTGTAATATTTCATCGGTGCCATAGATTTAGCTATCTGAATACACTGTTTAAATGTTGTATTCATATATTATCAGAAGAAAGAGTCAAATTTACATATTTATTTCAGTGGTTCTCAAATCAATGGACCCATAACGGCCTGCATAAAAGATGCGATTTCAGTCATAATGGAAACTACAGCCTACCTGTGATAATTCGTACGTGAACGGAGTAAAGTAAAACATGCCTCAAATAAGTCTGTCTACAATTTCCAAATATTATCACAAATCCATTGATTTGGTATGATATATGAAGCCGAACGATATTTTTGTTTTTCATGGCGGTCGAGTTATACTATTTGATGTATAGTTTTATTGGTTTAATAATTAATGCTATAATCACAAATATATCATGTTTCTCCACCCAACAGCTATGAAACGAGATGGTTATCCCACCTCACGGGTCGTATGGCCGCAAAAACATTGCCATGATTCAGTATAAACAAGAACGTAATTCATTCTTCATAATCTCCAGTGAAGCGATATAGTCAATACCAGTGTCAGGTCTACATTGTAATTTAGTCAAGTCTAAACAGTGCCATACGATGTCAGTATATAGAATCCTGCTGTCATCTAGAGCTTGACTCTAATAAAAGTAGATGTTTATATAACAAAAATTGAAATATGCATGCAATTAAATTGTCTCAAACTTAAAATGCACAACTTTTCTACGTAACTTAATATAGTCAAAGTTAAACTTGAAAATGAGGAATTGCAACAAAGAAACAGTTTTAAAAAATCTTTTGTTGCAAATTGTGTCTAGTGTTATTCTGGTTTGCCTCTTTTAACAGTTTTGGAATATTTTCATATCGTGTTCTTTTGCAAGCAGTAGAAGTTAAAATCGTAGATGAAATTTTCTCTATAGCGTTTATGGAAGGATTATATGAGGTTACTTTGTTGAACATATCTGTTAAACAAAACCTTTCTGTCACAGC
Organism: Potamilus streckersoni; assembly: GCA_016746295.1. NCBI lineage: Eukaryota > Metazoa > Mollusca > Bivalvia > Unionida > Unionidae > Potamilus > Potamilus streckersoni. The sequence continues at coordinate 497,949 of JAEAOA010001153.1, forward strand.
CAAAACCCACGCTTTTAAGGAAAGGAAACCATATTGGCACTAGGATATAGGCTTAATATATTGAGCAAGCGTGAAAAAATCATGAGCTATGGTTACAGAAACAAAATGTTTCTTATGTTCCTGTAGTGAAAGTAGTCACGTGACTCCATCCCGGTCTTCAAAAGAACATTTCTGAATACATTTGGAATCCTGAAAAATTCTAGTAGATTTTATTACTTTTATACGTTTAAGAACCTTTCTTTCATTTTTGTAATTATTTTTGTGTGAGTATTTGTGGTATTGTTTTTAACTGTTCGATAGATTTGTCATCCTTACAATTTTCAAAATCCACCAGTCCACTCAAGGGACACTAATATGCCTAGAAAAAACCCGCTCGTGGAAAAAGGCTTTAACGCGCTGCCTTTCCCTTCCACTGCATTAGGCATCCGCAGTCTGGAATGTATGTTTTTGAAAGTCAAAGAAATTGATATTTGCTGAATTATATAATGCTACGTTGTTATCCCAAACACGAGAACATTACTCTTTCTTTCATGTTTTGCCACCCTCTTTATCATTATTTCTGTTTTAACTTTCTAGCACGTTGAACCGCTTTCTTTGTTAAGCATGTACTAATTTGATATATCAGCTTTTCGATACACGATTGTTGAAGTTTCTGTCTGTAAACGGTTAGTATCTTGGAGAAGTAATTCCATAGTAGGGGTACGAAAGGAAAGCTGGTGAAGAAACCTATTTTTTTTTGAGGATGCAAAGTTGTATGAAATATTTTACTTAATCTTGTAAAGAACATTTACAATTACCATTGAAAGACATTAATGTTTAATCAAGCTGAAATTGAGAGTTCAATTACATGATTTGATTCTAATATGTTGGATCCAATAAAATTCCAGATTGTGTGGAAACAAGATCTGATGGAATATCAATGCATGTTTATTCACGTCTTAAAAGACAGTTCAAATTCAACATCTTAGCGCAACATGTACGCTTTGTCTGTCATTTGTTAACACATAAGAAAACTATATCAATAATGTAATTTGTGAACAGCTATAAATTCCATAGAGTATGACAAACCTGTTTTCGGATCATTCCTTCTTCAAGTTGATGCTTAAAGGACACAATGATTATCCTCAGTTAATTGGGCTGGAGAAATGTATTATTGTCTTGGCTACATCGATTTGTTGCCCTTACTAATCTTTCAAATTCATTTCAGAATGGAGACAATACATTGTTCATAATAGCAAGAGTGCTGTTATCGTCCTCTTACCATTGTATCATAATGTATCATCGTATAACCATGCAAACTGTTATTTTCAAATAGGCTCAAGCGGCCGGACAATTGGCCATATCGAGATTCAATTATTGGGTAGTAAATTGTGTGTATGTATGTATGTATGTATGTATGTATGTATGTATGTATGTATGTATGTATGTATGTATGTATGTATGTATGTATGTATGTATGTATGTATGTATGTATGTATGTATGTATGTATGTATGTATGTATGTATGTATGTATGTATGTATGTATGTATGTATGTATGTATGTATATATATGTGTGTGTATATATATATATATATATATATATATATATATATATATATATATATATATATATATATATATATATATATATATATATATATATCAGATGTTGGCAGCACCAAGGTCTATTTGATGAACAAGAACAAGACAAGACAAGACAGAAGATTCTTAAATCATGATTACTATTAGAAAGTAAGTCATGTTTAGTATTGGAATGTAACGTGTAACAATAACTTAACTGCATACTTTGTTAATTTAGATATACCTGCTTGAGACAATAATGTGTTTATAAATACAATCCAATCTTATGTAGATTTTACAAATTTAAATATAATTCTCATATACTTCATGACCATTATAAGAATTTAACCAGGGATTAAAAAGTGGAAATGAAAGTTTAAATAAAGAATATGTGCGTCTATTATAAAATCCATGTCCAGAATCTTCCATACATTGCACAATTCTGTTATACCATACCCTCCCTTTAAAATGGTTATCACTTGATATAGATAAATCTCATACAGGGGCGGCGTGAGGGGATGAGGTTGGGAGGGATAGTTGCTCTTGTTTTGTTGCAGCTGAAATTTTCATTGTAAAGGCGCCGCTAAAGGACATTGCCCCTGTGCGCTTTTAACCTTCGCAACACCAGTGATCACAAACAAAATATCACAAATTAAGGCAACAGTACGAATGAATGTGATTTTTTAAAATATCCTCAGGCTTTACAATCAAATTTTATTTCTTTTTCTGCAGATCATGAGGTTTTTAGAGAATGGCACATTATATGATCACCTGACTGGCTTACATTCCAGATTTACTTTAACACCGCCATCAATACAAATTACAGTTATTTCAGAACTTTGAACTGATGAATGTAATTTTTGAGCTATGTACTATCTACACACTGCAATCATTGTTTGGTTGTTAACCAATGAATTAATTTACCAATGTTAGAATGACTGAAAAAAGTTCCAACTGAATATCTGACCCTTACACAGAAGAATCAGAGAGCAAAATAACATAACGGACTAGAGACTCCAGGAGAATCAGAGAGCAAAATAACATAACGGACTAAAGACTCCAGGAGAATCAGAGAGCAAAATAACATAACGGACTAGAGACACTAGAAGAATCAGAGAACAAAATAACATAACGGACTAGAGACACTAGAAGAATCAGAGAACAAAATAACATAACGGACTAGAGACTCCAGAAGAATCAGAGAGCAAAATAACATAATGGACTAGAGACTCCAGACAACCTGCAGAAGTTAAAAGCTGGTGACATATAGAGACTGCTGACAACGATAACTATTCAGCTTTTAAAATTATGGTTTAATACTTTATCTAACAAAATATTCAATTAGTTTTGTACCAATAAATCTTATCAATTTACTGCAAATGTTGTTTAACCATAATTTATTGGTGGAATATGCTGTAGACAGTAATATTAACCAAAACTTAGACCCAGTTCGTTACCCTACATGACATCTAGGTTACTTAATCTTGATTTATCACATCAGGCAGTTTTAAATTTATCATAGATGTCCACTTCGTTAATCACACAATCAAATACTCGATGAAAGTTTGCAATGAAAACAAGTAACACAAATAGTGAAAGAATATAAATCGGGAGTATTATGCAATATTTCTCTCTGAACCGTGGGGCGGAAAATTGCTGTATTCCTTTGTGAAAGTGAATTACTTTTCATATGATTGGAAACAATCACCAAAATAGATTTTGAGGCTAGTCCTATTGACTAATTGATTTCTAGTATTTAAATTTCTGACTTTGTTTTTAGGTCTGGACTTTATGTAACTAAGTTGACAATCATGTCAGTCAAAATTTCGTGGGAGGTAATGGTACAGTTGTTATTTTTATGCCATAACTATTTATGAATTTAACAAAGACTAGTATTTATCATTTTCCTTCTATTGTTATTGTAAATTAAATACATTAGAAAGCCTTATTTGTAAACTCAGGTAGATGTATGTATGTATGTATGTATGTATGTATGTATGTATGTATGTATGTATGTATGTATGTATGTATGTATGTATGTATGTATGTATGTATGTATGTATGTATGTATGTATGTATGTATGTATGTATGTATGTATGTATGTATGTATGTATGTATGTATGTATGTATGTATGCATGCATGCATGCATGCATGCATGCATGCATGCATGTATGTATGTATGTACATACGTACGTACTTACGTATGTACGTATGTGAGTATATTACGGGTATCAGATAAATGCAAAACCAGATATCGCTTCATAATTAGAGCGCTATATATAGTTTTGTAGACAAAAAATATTATTTAACATCTTTTTCTTACTTGTGGAATTTATGAATACAAAGCTGTTAATTTGAAATCTAACAAAAGATATATCTTTCAGTTAATTTTCATAAAGTAGATAAGTAGTTTCGGGAATATCAATCGCTATCAAAATATATGTCAATTAAAGAGTGTCTGCCACAAGTGCGTTGCAATCTGGTTCGTAAATAATCAGTCTGTGTTATGAAACATTTTATACCTTCATTAACGAAAAAACATGTTTTGCAAGTCTTTTACCTTTGAAACAATTAAGTACGAATCAGAGAACGAATATTAGTGGTGCATACAGCGGATACAAACAATTATATGTAAGTACTGGATTGAAATCAAAACATAAAGACAATTTAATTTCAAAATACCTCCGCTTACTTCAAAATATTCTTTAATTGGGATCTTAGTAACAGGTTAAAGAAACACGATTAATGGAAGCCGCAAAAAGTAAAGCGCTGTTGATCTTCAACGTTTGGTACTGTGAACTGAATATAAAACACATATTTCGTATCATACACTTTCTACCTACAATGTTATTTTTATTCATAAATATTCTTTGGTAAACATCTAATATGCTACTGCCTGAGAACCAAATAAGTGAATATTTTTATTTATGTGTCATAATACAGACCTGACGATCTATGTATTTGATCTATCTTTAAAGATACCAAAGATTGATCACCTTCACTGTTCAATAATTTGACAAAAAAGAGACTCAAACAATAAATTTTAATAGAAGCATTTGCATCGAAGAGAGATTTTATAATAAATAATTGACATTATCATCTGGAAAGCGTTTATTAATTGCGTAGCACGTCATCAATAGTAGTTTATGAACCTGAGTAGCGTGTATTAATTGCGTAGCACCTCATCAATAGTTGTTTAAGAACCTGGGTAGTGTGCATTAATTGCGTAGCACGTCATCAATAGTAGTTTAAGAACTTTGAAAACACGAGCGTTAGACAAACATAATAATGGTTATAATATTCAAATCAAATTTTACGTCCTCTTTATCTTTTTTTCTTCTATACCAATTTATGAAACTGGTATATTTTAAAGTAAATGATAGTGATACCCTGTACTGTAATAATAATATCAAATATAGATGTCATTGTCTTTGTTGCTGATTTTTGTGGGGTCTTTTTATTCAGCACATAATCAGATATCAAAACTGCATCGTAGTTACTACAAATTCTGTAAATATCACTCGGTTGTTACCGATCCATTCCAGAGAATATTAAAGTAAACTATGACCTATTTTAGAGAGGTTCTAACTGCATGTAGACTTGTATCTAAGTCTGGAGCTTACTTGTCACATTAAAGTGTTTGATAGATCCATGATTTACAATCTCGACTAGTTCGATGTTTTTATATCCTCACATAACGTGAAAATAAACAATTGGACGCATAATGTTACGGAAGACAATGACGACAGGTCTTGTCATTGTAAACAAAATATCTTGATGCGAAATGAGATATATGTGGTCTTCATTCTCACAAACAAGGAGCTCGTATTTCCTAATACAAGATGGCGGTATGACATTGCAGTCAGATTTATTGTTCTCGATATCGCTAGTAATACGTTCTGTGTTTAAAAGTTGAATAGTAGTTAAAAAGCAACTTAACACTGAAAAATGACCATTTGTTGATGTCAGACTGATTCTATTACTCCACTCTGATACCCTTTTATGAGTAATGAGATAAATCATCTGGGAACTGATGCTGTTTTACGAGTGTTGCGAGGAATCCCCCAGGGACTGGTACTATTTTATGTGCATTTGAGTACCATCAAAATATTTAAATCAATAGGGACAGGTGCAAACGTCTAGATTTAAGACATGTTATCTGTTGACTTGCTGTCTCTGAGAACACCGTTTCAGCAATTTCATTTATCGCAGCTTTTTCTGGCTTGTTCAGATTTGAAGGTTGAGAACGTTATATAAATCCTCTCACTCGATATATGGCAACCGCAAACGGAAAGCGACACAATACTATTCAAAACATTTAAAAACACGTTACCACAAAGAATACCTGCTAATTGTGAGTTTTGTGTATATTTGTTTCTTTTACTCTGTAATATTTCCGTAAACGTACTTAGCATGAGATACTAAAATCAGTCATTGACACTATATTAATAATGCCTGCAAACGTTATATATCTCGTTTGACTTCACATCACTTGAAAACTTTTTAATGTGCAAATGAAAGAACTCTACCTTAGCTTTGAACTAGATATTTCAAATCAACGATTCTTATATTATGCGATGCATTTCTCTATTATTCATTGCTATTTTTCGAACATACCCTATCTACAACATTTTGGGTTTTTTGGGGGTTGTTGGGGAATGGTGAAGTTATGGAATAACTAATAATTAAACAGTATCGTACATTTACGATCATAGAACGAGTACTGAAGTATTATGTTCATTTGTATAATTGTTATACATGATACCTTCCATTCATTTTATTCAAGATGACTGCCTTAAGAGACACGATCACGTGATTGTTAACCATGACAAATGAATATGTTCATACATCTTGATTGAATATACCCATAAATTGTGTCCCACTTAAAGTTATCTTAAATATAGATTTGCAAGTTTACAAATCGGCGGTTACCTATATCAGCAGCTTCGTTTGGCGCCTCGTTTGTAAACAAATATGGAGAGGACAAGAAATACATCAAACACCGACTGCATGTCATAAATTATGCAAACTGAAGTATTGCACAATTAAGGGGCAACATTAATCCTGATATATTTTTTAATGCAATGCATATACCGTATATACTCGCTAATATATCGAGATCTATGCGACTTGTTATGACTAATCTGTAGAACACGCAACACAGACCCCATTATATACGATAACAAACAACAATCCATTTTGACCAAGAGACAAGTGATTATTGATACAAACTATTAGATTATGATTATGATATCCCGAAATCAAAATTTAAAACAAAAACGTGTATCAGTCTGCACTATAGGGCATTGACGACCATTTGTGAAACAAGGCTCACATGGTAACTATGTTGTTTTTTTATAATATTGAACAAGAAGAAAGGAGTATAATTCACCAACATTGGCATATTAACATGATTTACCCATGCGACTCTTTAACGAAATAAGATTTACAGTTGTTACAACCGAACTAAGACAACGAAGCATTTATGAAAATATATAATTCCCAGTCAATATGTCCAATAGAACAATAATGCACATAGTGAAATTTTCACAAACATATCCAGAGAAAGCGTTAATTTGTTCATCTTGGTTCAAAGCCGATATCACACAATTTCTATGCAGAATAGTTTGTTCTACAATCAGAAAAATGTTAAATTTTAGCTCTTAGTACCGGATTAAATCCTGTGGAGATCCCTAGGCCGTCGAAATCTTCTCGGACTTCCCCCCACCGCAAATTATTTCATAATACGTTTTTAATTTTATCAATCCTAAAGGCGTGGGGCCCATAGACCGGTGCCTACTCTGCCTATTTGGTAATCCGGCACTGTAAGCTCCCGTCCCTTTTTAAGGCAAAGTGAACTTATGGTGTGATCCTGTATCTGTCGTGTGTCACCTATCCATCTGTCTGTCCACAATTCTTATTGTCTACTTTTGTTCAAAAACAGCTGTGCCAATTTCAATCGAAATTTTCAGGAATTATCCTTTAAGCATTCTGTGCCAAATATGTATTTTTAGTGGCTACCGAAGCAGCTGAGTGACTTTAACTGCAATTATATGGAAAACCAAACATTTTAAAAATATTTTCAATAAAATGTTTTACTAATTTTAATCCAACTTCGTATCAATATTCTTAGGATAGGCCCTGTTAAATTTTTTTTAGGACTACATGGCTACTCTCTGAGTGTGGTTTCCATAGCAACCAGGTGGATTATCTATTTTCAACTTCTTTGTAACGGCTGAGCCAATTATGATAAAAGAATGTATAGATCTTTTATTGGACACGATATATAATTGTTGTGTTTAGGATGGCTTCTCTTGCAACAGTGACATTTCCACAGTAACCATACCATAAACACATTTTCAGCTTCTTCTCAAGAATAGCTCAGCAAAATTTAGATCCAGTTTGGTGGGAATGTTACGGGAACAATTCATAGAATATGATTTATCAACATTGTGTTAGGATTGGCATCGCTTGAAAAGATGACCTCCTTGGCAAGCATGTGAAAAAACAAGTATGATCTTCTTTTCTCATAAACGGCGGAACCCATTTTCTTGAATCATGGCAGGACTGCTTCTTAAGATATGTTCTGTCATTGCTGTGGTTAGGTTGGATCCTCTAGTAGTGTGGATTCCACTGCAGCCATAGTCAGTGTCTATTCTGAACCTCATCTAAATAACAGTTGAGCCAGGTTTGTTTAAACTCAGAAACAAGGATGGAATAGTTCTTAGTATATACTCAGTCAAAACTGTGTCCAGATTAGATCCTCTGGTAGTGTGACGTCCTTAGCAACCACGTGGAAACCTACTTTCAGCTTACTCTCCCGAAAGGTGGAGTCAGTTTTGATAGAAGTAGTAGTTACTTTACCAATTCTTTTAAAATTGTACCTTGTGATGGTTCCCCTAGAAACAGTGGATTCCATAGGTACCATATAGGAAAAAATCCTTCACCTTCAAAATGGCCTGTCGTGTTAATATAATTATGCTAGGGATGGTTTCTCTATGACCTCCGTAGCAATCTCTCTTACCCAATTTGTGTTATCAAACATAGCATATTTTCTTTTAGAATTGAATTTCAGATGGCTATCGTGGGTAAGGTGTGGTTTTAACAACATACACGCAACAAACCTTCTTTTAATTTGTTCCTAGAACGACTATGCAACATTTGATCAAACTTAGTAGGATAGCTTTCTAGACTATGCTTTATTATACTTTGATGTGCTTTCACTAGGAAGTATATGGACATTATATTTTCAGCTTCTTCTCCAAAGTGGCTGGGCCACTTTAACTTAATTTTGTTAGGAATGACTCCCACATAATCAAACTAGACGCATCAGCAATTACTTTAAAATAAAATTATTTTCGTTTTCTTCCCCTAGAATGGCCGAGCCAATTCAGATAAAATTTAACAGAATCATTCCTAGGAAACGCTTCTCCTGCATGCATCCGGTTTGAAACAACCTTTCAGAATCCCTTAGCAATTGTGTGCAGTACTAAATTTAGGACAAATGAGACCCTGTGTTAATTAAGTTATGAGGCCCCTTACAATGACAAATTCATCGTAAAAGTCGTGGGTTCAATTCCAGATCGAGTCATTAAAAAGACTTACAAAAATGACGCTCAGCATTAAGAGGTTAGTATTAGTACTTTTCGGCCTGGTGTCAGGATAATGTGACTGGGTGGGACATCATGCCACGTGTCAGCGGCATGGCGCCCCAGTGCTAGACATCACTATAAACTGTCACACTGCAGACATCGTAGCGATATGTTTGAAATATTGTTAAAGCTACGTTAAAAATCATTATCAAATCACACATAACATATAAATAAAATATCAAAGGTCATATTAGACTTTCACTCCAAAAACTGCCTGACATTATCAGGACAGATTTGATCGTTAGAATCCTATCATGAACACCTTTCACATTCATATGAACGATATCAATAGGTTATCTAGCTCAGCTTAAGTCATTAAAAGTACACACAATGTTAATGTTAAAGTACACACAATGTCAATGTCAAACAAATTATCTAATAAGAACATTTTGAAGCAAATATTGGATTTTATCCTCAAATGGGCGTCATTTCAGCCCTGCCACCTGTTTTATTTAGAACAATTTGTGTAGATGAGCAAAATCGGGCCCACTTGGACCTCATGCTCTTAAAATGATTGTGATCGATTGGCCTAAAGCGCTCGCCTTTACAGATTACTGTCACCTTTGTGTCAGCCTCGATTCGAGTCTCAGGCTCTATCGTTGTGGGTATGTAAGAAACCTGCCAGTAGCTATCCGTTGGTCGGTGGTTCTTTTTGGGACTTTCCCGTATTCTTACTCCATCAGTTATACTGGCCGTTGTGTATATCCTGTATTGCGCTGAGAAATGGCGTTGAACCCAAATCAAGAACAGCAACAACTCTTATCGAAATGATTCTAAACACACCCAAAACCTGTTGCCAATCAGCACTGAAGATTGCCAAATTAAGTACGTGCGTATTAGTATACATAAAACTAGATTCCAATTAGCATGTGGACACTTCAAACGTTGTCTCAACTTTTCTACTGCTTTTCTAATTTGCTTTTAAATTTCTTTCTGCGTTATTTCCCTCCCTGATTACATTCATGTTGCGAATTCCTAACAAAAAATCTAATCGACTACTTGGTGGACTTCGGATATTTTTTTTTTTTGCTACCAAACTTAGAAATCTAGAGTAAATAATCCTTCAGCGGATTCATATAATATTTATTCAAGGAATGGAAAGGAGAACAAATTCAGGTATTCAAAATATTCAAATTTGCAGATATTTTACTTTTGGAGAAACTATTAAGCAAGTAAATAGAACTGGAAAAATTTAAACAAACGGTTTACTCAGTGTTTTCTCATATCAAAGTAGCACACAAATTAGATAGATCTAACGAATGTATTTATTTATGCGTGGTAAATGTTTCTTTAAATAGGTGGGACATGGGAATAGACGTACATAGTTGGTGTTTTTTTTTAAAGCGCCTGGCAACAAATTACACTACCCCGATCGATTTAGCGCCAGGTGTTGATATGTTAGCAGATAAAGGTTTGACCTGCCTAGATGCAAAATACCGTTCTAAACCTCCCTAATATCATAGCTATTTATATGTTTGCATCCAGACATTCATCTTGAAGGCGATAAAGAGTGCAAATATTAGTCGCATGCTAGCCTACTAGGTCAAAGGTACACTTGTTTCGCAGACAGACATTCCATGTCCTTAAAGCCACCATTCACCTGCCTCCATATATGCTTAAACATACACACCTACACTGACAGAAGTATATACCTACACAACTGAATACATGTAAAGATATGCGTACAGATATCAGCATATAAATACACATACTTCATTGATTTAATTAAAAAGTAACTGAATATGAATATGAATATATATATATATATATATATATATATATATATATATATATATATATATATATATATATATATATATATATATATATATATATATATACAGAGAGAGAGAGAGAGATAATTATAAAAATACACCAGACAAAACGGAAAGTGATATCCATGGATTATATGTTGAATGATTCATAATAGTAGACATAATTAATCTTTAATATAAATAATACTTTCATACAGGTCAGATCATTTTTAATTCGTCTTCTACGGAGATTCGAACCCAGGTTCGAGCGTAACTAGCACCTATCGCCCTGCCTGCACGCATCACGACTAAATACACATTACCAAAAGAATGATGCTACTTGATCATTTGGTCTATAACCGATTTCAAAAAATGAACCATGTGAAATTTATCATACCTTCCTCTGTCAAATAATACGTTACTACAACAGTCTTATTCTTTTCAAGATTGATCTTAATGGTGTTAAACAGAACCATTATCTAATCACCTTGAAAGTTTGTTTATAAATTTGAAGACCTCGATTATAATTAACAATATCTTAAGAGAAACATAAAATTCTCAAATTTAACGAAATATAAATAGTCCTAATGCTACGCTTAAATTCAATTATTTGGAATTAATTTATCGCATTTTATATAACTTCATTCCTTAGTTTCTGGTAACGATTAAACGAAAAACAACGTAGATAAAACATGTTTTATTTTTTTATATATTATAAATGAAAACTTCAGATAGTTCAAGATATTGAAAGAATTATCTTATATATAGTGTATCCTTTCTGTATTTACACGCAAGCATTGCCACTAAAACTAAGAAGTAGGTCGCATAAAACTATTTACAGCAATTGTGTTGCTTCGTACATATTTCCAAACGTATTTGCCATTGAAACATATCTGCCTATGAAGAGGTTTTAAACTAATTATTAACAAAATTTCTAATCCAATTTGGAGTGCTTTTTGGTGTAAACCATTATTCACAAAACTTGAACAGGTGCATGTCATCGTGATCAGCATAGTTGGGTAACATAAGCAAGTACGCGACAAAGCAGAATAAATGAGCAAAACACGGACTAGTGAAGCCAACAAAGCCGTTTGTTTTTGTTATATCTTTTTAAATCTAATCCAGGTATTTATCGGACATGTCCTAATATGCAAATATCTTTAATATATGATATTGATGAATGTGTCTGTTTGACCATTCGTGTGCAACTAATGTTTGTAATAAATGTTTTCACACTCAGTCGTGGAGACAAATTTCATGGGAAGAAACTGTCCTGTTACAACGGCAATTTAATATTGGCTGCTACCCATTACATTCTCTCTAATAATTGGCAACAAAGGTTTGGATCATTAGCAAATACGCTTGATCTTATAATATTCAATGTCGTAATATTATCGTATTGCATCAGATTCTGCACGAATGTTTTCTTGGAAAGTTTGATGAGTTTCGCATATTTGCACCAGTTTAGTCGCATAAAGAGGAGATATTTCCTTGACTCTCCCCACTGGTAAATGTTGCTATGAAAAAATAAATGTGTCAATCAATAGAGGTTTTAAAGAGTAAAACAATTTTCTTTATTTTAATATCGGAATGAGGTGTGGGGATTGATATAAGTTTGAGACTGCAAACACTATGCATTATTTCTGATATTCGTCTCATAGAAGATTGGTAAATCTGTTTGGGTATTTTTACTTAAAGTCAGCCGATACATTTTTTAGTTCTTTATTTCTTTCTATACTTTAAAATGTTATAAGTTTACTTGAGAAAATAGCAATGACTTCAGAATAAAAATTTTGTTTCTATGCTTTTATGATGGCGAAAGCTAATGCTGTTTGTCCTATATCCGGTACATTTCCCTAGCACTCGGAAATAGCATTTTTTTCTATTGGTCATTAATGAAAGATAATCAGGTTTAGTTTTATTTTTGTTATTTTGATTTTATTTCTCTGCATTGTGGGAGTTGAGGAGTTAACAACCATGAGGCATTTAACGATTTGAGTCATAGCGCAAAACCTACATAGACTATCTTTATCAATTTTTCCTAAAGGAAAATAAATTGTTTTCAGACTATCAAAGTTGTCAGATTAAGTCTTGACTTTTATCTAATATTTTTTTTCTGATGTTGGGGGTGGCACTTGCAAGATTGTAAGATATTTCAATGGTAATTTGGTCAGATTTGGTACATAATTGATGTAATTTTCTAAGGCTTGTACGTATAGATACGTGTTACACAAAATGTTGTTTCAGTAGGGTTGATTCAGAGTTATGAAATCCATTTTTTGATGTTAATTGGGATCAAAGTTGGATGGTGAGCATGTTTCTTAATCATTTTATAATATCTCTGCAAATAATGTTTATGCTCTGGTCCTCATTCCCTCGTCAGCAATCAATTTAAGAAAATGCAAAATCAAATTTTGTTTTATGGTTCAATAATATGGGGGGAGAGAGCGGGTGGAGAAACCCAAACTGGCCATGTATCACACCCAGTATCTTACACAGCTCTCCTTATATACCATTAATGTTCACCTAATGATGGATATTTTTATCGGATCATACTCAAACCACGCAAGCCCAATGCTTGATAGAATCTCTTCTCTGATTTTGCTACATTTGTTTTAAATATGATGTTATTTTCCATGTCACTATGTTGAGGCTTACGTGCCAGAATGGTCAGTGTTGTGGAAAAAATTATGTCCCCTTGGGCACCCTCCCAATAAAAGGTTGTTTGATGAGAATTAGTCCCCCTCCCCCATGCAGTTGAGGCGGTTACCTGGGAGAGGGTTATTTGGTCACCGGTGCTGATCTATATCTAATGTATTGCCTCATTAACTATGGTGTAAATAAATAAGTTTTACATGGTGATTACTTTGGAACCAGAATTGCGGTTGTACACGATACAAACCATGTTGTGTTTTTTGAAGGGTACATTTTCATCTGAATTATGATCTAATATTTGTTAGGTATAATGATGTGAAAATCTATCTTTTCATTATTATATGATACCGAAAATGATAAAACCGTAAATGTCATCACTACAACAGTCAACATAACATTGCCTTTTGTATTCAAAAGCAGCCAGATAAGTTACATTCTAATGAACGATAGATAACGAATATTATCATCACCATTCAAACAAAGAAATTTGAAGGTATTTCACTCAGTCATTATCAGGTAGTTGATTTAAACAATGTCAGCAACAAGAATTTATTGCGGAATTGTGTGCACCATCATTAGTTGCTGATTCTCTCTGTTGGCCGGCATGACCTCATGAGACTTCCTGGCATGTATCAACAATTACTAAGAAGTTTTGTACAGATGGTTTAGCAAGGCTGATAGGAGGATTGAAGGTTGTTTTTTTTTTTGCAACAATGTGTAGCATCGAGTATGCTTCTCTTCCAGATTTGGGGAAAGGTATAGGAAACGGTCAATGTAGAACTAATTGAAGTATAGAGCTAGCTAGGTTTTGTCAGGAAAAAAAAGGATCATCAAGATGGATAGCTTAGCGTGAAGTGCTATGCCTCATCCTGGATATACAAAGAAGAAGAAGAAAAGAAGGAAGAATAGGAAGAAGAGAACGAATACGATGATGAAGAAGCAAAACGAAGAAGAAGATGATGATGAAAAGTATTCATATCCCTGTAAAAAGAGACGATCTCTAGGAAATTTTGGAATCCAACGTTAGATTATGATAAGAAACAAATTTTCAGATAAGCATATGTGACAAACCATATTCAAGTAATAAAGCTTGTGAGTCATTTCATCCAAGAAGAAAGGGCCCCCGAGTGGAGTGGTCTAAAGCGCTCTCCCTTACGGATTATTGCCATCTCACCTCTGCGTGGGTTCAAGTCTCGGATTCGGCCATTATGGATATGTGAGAACCTTGCTAGTAGCTTCTCGTGGGTTGATGGTTCTTTCCGGGGTTATCCCGGGTTCGTCCTCCACCATTAATAGTGGCCGCCATGTATCCTGTGCTGGAAAATGGTGTTAAGCTCTACAACAACAGTAGCATCCAAGAAGATATTCTTGCATTGTTGATTAAGATCTATGCTTCTTGCGTTGTATTAAATAAAGACCAGAATGATTAAGTGAGATCTATGTTTCTTGCATTGTATTAAATAAGGACCAGAATGCTTGATTAAGGTCATTGCTTCTTTCAACATATAATAGAGACAATTCATGTTATTGTACGATCTTAAGGAGAGGGAGCGACAGAGACACAGAAACAGAGAGACAGAGGCAGATAAAATCGATTACAGGGAACATAGCCTATATTTGACAGGCATTATACATGTATTGAAAGGTCAATGTACTTCACTCTTCTGTGCGTGTGTACCTAGACGTTCGATTCAATCATCACACTGTTACCCATGGATTATATACGTGTCGATATAGATTATCTAGATTTCAGATTAGGAATACATTGTTTTTATCGTACAGGTTATCAAATTTGAAAGCTTAATGTATTACCTAATTCATAAAAAGAAATGTTATCTCTGCCCTCTCCCAGTTTAAGGTTATTCAATGAACATAGTATGTTCATCGCATCGTAGGTAGTTGTAAGTAGCGCTTCTCTGCATGTTAAAATATAAGCTCGTACACACGCTAAAGCGTTTCTGCATTTCGTCAATGTTGCATATCATTTTGAAGCTTCTTAATGAGACAGAAAGATGCCCAGAATTAACAACTGAGAAAAAAAAACTAAATATAGGCATGAAACAAATTCTTCGGTTTTGGGTGTTTCCTTTTCGAGAAAGTCATACCATACAACTAAAGCCTGAAAATGAACCGTTAGAAATGATTAAATGTTCACGTGAGCCTCTAAAAATGTGGTATCTACTGATTAAATGAATATAAAAGTAGAAGGATAAAGTTCCGCACATCAAGCTAAACAAGACGCAATTTTCAGACATGCCAGCCAAGCATCTATGTTTTATGGCACATCTTTTTTTCTCATTCAAGGTCAATAAAAGAGTCCAGAAACTAGAATACTGATTAGGCTTTCAAGTCCAATATCTAGAAGTTTGATTGGTCTTCAAGCATAATATAAGAAACCAAAAGCCAGAAATTTCATTGGCTTTTAATGACGCTGTAGTGGACCAATAACTATAATTTGCATGAGCTTTCACACCCAATAAATTGGAAAAGAAGACTAGTAGCTAGAACTGTGGATAGCTTTCAAGCTCAGTAAAGGGCAAAGAAGACCAGTAGCTAGACTTTTCATTGGCTTTCAAGCACAATAAAAGGGTAAAGAAGAAGAATAGCTAGAATTTGGACTGAAGCCCAATAAAGAAGCATAATATTATAAAAGTTTCATTGAATTTCATGATCAATAAAGACAACTATTATCTAGAATTATCATTGAATTTCAAGCACAATAAAGAAGACCATTAGCTAGAAATTTGATTGATTTTCATGCCCAAGAAAAGAGATCGTTATCTCTAATCTTCAGACAAACACGCAAAGTTTTTATGGATTCTCTATTCCAAGCTTTAAATATGAAAAGGTAAAAGAGAGAGAGAGAGAGAGAGAGAGAGAGAGAGAGAGAGAGAGAGAGAGAGAGAGAGAGAGCTTTGAAACGTTTTTATGATTCTGACATTCATTGTCCCAATTTCCTGTTGTCGATTGTGATTATTATTTAGTGAACCTTATGTATAGAATATTGTCAAGAACGTTAATTTTGATCCTTTTATTTTCTAAGTGGGAGGTCACTTTATTAGTTGTACGAGTTGTAAGTAGACACTGGTCCAATTACGTTTTATAAAATAATTGTGAGAAAGGAATGCAATTTCACGGTCGGAAACATTTTTCCCGAATCTAAGCTTGAAAGCCAATATAAAAAAATATTACGTGTTAAAATACAATGTTTTTCCTACTCCGTGGTTATTTAAAATTAGACGAAACTGACAATTTAAATTACACAAGTAGCAACCAAATGAGATAAAATGGGCATGAAAGCAAAAAAAACAACAGCAAAAAATGTCCTTAGATTTTTCAAGAAAAAAAATTATCAAATGTTTATTTACATGCAAGATACCGAGCAACTTACTTAAAGCCAAATACTCAAGGTATATAAATACTGTATTTGTTCCCAGGACCAAATTTGGAAGCATTTTTGTAATGTCTAGTAGAGAGAGTCAACAAAATTTTCTTCCTACAAAAGGTTATGAAAGATCAACCGTGGACAGTTATCCTAATTTATTATGTGTTTCTCTTTCCATGAACAAATTAAGAAAATAACGAAATGGACCATTTATATGATTTATAACGATAGTCTCTTTAACTTACAATCTGTGAATTTTTTGCACAAGTTTTGCAGAAAATATTTGAATCAGCATTTACCTCACATATACATTGACATATTACATATTCAGATGTTAGTATTCGTGCATATTGTGCACAAAATGCATAAATTTGTTTACGTTGGAATCCATTTACAAACTAAGGTAAATTTCTATATCAAGTCTTTTTTTTTCATTCCACCATTCTTCATTATTTACGGTATGAATGAAGGAGAAAAATACAATTAACAATCAATGCAGTTGCACGGTTGTTTATACAGGTAATAAACTACAGGTAATGTTAACAGCATCTGTTAGAGAGACAGAAAGCTTCAATTAATAATACAATATTTTGCAGAGTAAAAAACTACAGGTAATGTTAACAGCATCTGTTAGAGAGACAGAAAGCTTCAATTAATAATACAATATTTTGCAGAGAAGATGAAGAAGAGTTTGCAGTACTTACCCCAGTACTATACCAAAAGTCTGCATTCCTGTTTCTACTAGGCACAATCTACTTTATAGCACGGTCTGTAGATGCTTATATTTATAAAGGAAGTTTAGAATGATTAATTTTGAATCCTTTATTTACTTGCTCTAATCCTTTTATCTCTAACATAATGTACCGTAATGCTGTAACGCTTTAGTAATGGAGTAACCACCCGCCGTCTAGCGCCTATCTCTCTGTTTAAACTTCAACGGGACTCCCTGATATGATTAAACAAAAGCATGGATAAAGTTTCAATGTTCAGGAATTTCGCAGTAAATATAAGTCTGCTTGCGTTTTTGTATAGCCTAGACAAGCAGTTATAAGAATTACAATACATCGATTTTTAATTTCCCTAAGATTAGTGGAAAAGAAAGTATGACGTTTGTGTGCTCACGAAAACATTGTACAGGAAATCACATTAACTGCTTAGATAGTAGAGGTCCAAATGGACGAATTTTAGTCCCATTCATTTTCATGGCAACAAATAAATTTTCCAGAAGACCCATTTGTGTCCTATCAGTAACTCCTGACAAGGATAATAATTGGCTTTCACCAGTTTACAAATAGTTCACTGAATGGACATAAATATACAGTCAAATTGTTTGGAACTAAATTTTTATTCCGATCTCTGGCTGTTTGAAATTGAATGGTCGAGGAAATGTGAATAATAATAATAATAATAATAATAATAATAATAATAATAATAATAATAATAATAATAATAATAATAATAATAATAATAATGATGATAATAGTAACAATAATAATATTAATAATAATAACAACAATAATAATTAATAATAATAATAATAATAATAATAATAATAATAATAATAATAATAATAATAATAATAATAATAATAAAAATAGATCAAATAACGACGATGACGATGAAGAAGACGATAAATATACATGTAGTAATGATTCCGATAAGTATGAACACGAGTAGAATTAGTAAAGGTAAACTGATAACATATATAACTTGGGTTATTTTTTATCTGCAATTCAGCCTCATTAAAAGCGACTTTATGGGTTTAAAAATGTATTAAAACAGTTGAGAAAAAAAATTTTGACACATTCCAAAGCACCCCTTGTCAATTGGTATGGTATCACTTGCCTCCCTTGACACAGCAATATATATATATATATATATATATATATATATATATATATATATATATATATATATATATATATATATATATATATATATATATATATATATATATATATGCTTCCAATACAACTATGTAAATGACATCTATTATAACAAAAATATTAATCAGTAACATGAATATATCTATTTAACGAGTTAGAGTACTATTCATTTGTTGTTTTGTTTTTCACAGACTCGTTAATTTAAATGCTGAGTTACTAAATGTTTACAGAGGATTCATATAAAAAAAAACAATATCTCACGTCTATACCAAAACAACTGTGTAATGTAAAAACAGAATGATTGTAGAACTATTAATTAAAGGAACACAACTAACTGACCTACAATGTCACCGAACCCCAACAAAAAATGTGAAAATGGTACAGACTGGTCTTAAAATTCTATGGCAGGGTGAATGAAATTTTATAGCGAAACAAATATGAATTTAGCAGAAAGTCTGTGGTTTTCTCAAAAATGCCAAAACGTATTATCTATACACAGAGATGCGTTAAATGTGAATTTAATGGTCGTCCTGTTATCCCCGAAATTTGTACAACATACTGCACGATGCATGCAAGGCAAATGTTGAGTGCAGAATATTAAATTAACAGTTCAAGCAGGCACAACAATTAAAGTTTAAATTAATAGCTTGCAAAAATGAAAAAGTAAGTCCTGCAATGCAAAAGATAGTGCCAAATACTACAACAAAATACGATATGTGAACGTGGCAGTATAATTGTTTAGACACTTTCAATGAGTTATCGTCTAAAATTGAAGACAAATAACAAATTATTGAGTGAAGTTTTCATGTAGACAAACAAAAATACAGTTGTAATTATTTCATTTTGTATCATCACAACGCCATTCTGAACTAAAACTGTGTATGGATTTACAGTCTACAAAGATTTATGCTTTCTGAGACACTTTTTGGCAAGACATATAATGTTATTATCATAGAAAGGGAATTACAAAAAGGAAAATATAATTTTTTGTCCTGGTATTCAATCATTAATAACTACTTACTTTAACAATATTTTTATTATGTTGTTTGATTTCAATAACTACAACACAGTTTGCAACAGTGTTTGACTTGAAAGTTACTAACATCAGTGGCAATAATAGCATAATCCAAACCCTGTATATAATTTGTTGAACATTCAGTGCAGAACTTGTCAGCATAACTTACCTAACAAATTAAAAAACAGATGATAATTAAATGTGATACAAAAGTGAAAAGTAAGTCCTGCAATGCAAAAAAATAGTGCCAAATACTACAACAAAATACGGTATGTGAAAGTGGCAGTATAATTGTTTAGACACTTTCCATGAGTTATCGTCTAAAATTGAAGACATATAACAAATTATTCAGTGAAGTTTTCATTGCACTGATATGTACATTGAAATCTGTCAGAGTATCAAAATCATAATGTTTTTTGACGAATGAAAATATGAAATAAAAGTCGGTAAATTGTAGGAAATATATATTGCCGAATTGTTTTATATACCAATATGAACGTTTTCCATATATCTATATATATATATATATATATATATATATATATATATATATATATATATATATATATATATATAAACTTTGATAAATCACATATAAAAATTCTAAATCAATAATAGATGCAGTCTAGCAGACAGAAAATACTCGAATCTAAAAGACCATCGACTTAGCATTGTTCCAGAGGTAGGAAAGACAGCAAGAGTCTGAAAGAAAACGAAAGAGGAACTTGAAGAGTAAGCTCCTAAAAGTAAAATAAAAGATCTTGGAACCAAAGATGAAGGGTTCAGAATAAAGAAAAGTCTGAACCGATTCAAGCAACGAAACCTGAGTAAAAAGACATCATCGCTCAACGAAAAAATCAAATCATTCAAATTTATGGGCAGGAAAAGACGGCTGAAATGCAACATAGGAAGAAATTAAACGGGAACATGAAAACATGCAAGACATTTCAGATACAAGGGATACTGGCTATATATGACAGACGTTGATTTAGAAATATCGAATTCGTTCATGATTATATCAAAGAATAACCTCTCTCACCAGAAACACTTGATCCAAATGGAAAGTATACAAAAATAATTCTTTGAAACAAGAATGATTTCATCAAAACAGAATACAACAGATACGTTTTTTACAACAGAAATGTACATTTGTACACGCAATGTTGTCTGCAATTAGCAAAATCAACAACATTGTCTCATCTAAAAAAAAATGTTGTAGAAGACTTACATTAAACTCGTTCCACGATTAAGAGAAAAGACAATCAGCAATTTTTTAAAAAAATACTTCTTCGAATTCACGAACATCGGTGTTTTCATCAAGCAGACGACCAACTACCGTGAAAGGACAAGGATGAAAATATGTTCAAACGACAAGAAATAAGTATAACAAAAACGATATATTATTTACAAACAGAACATTTTTAGCTGATGGCATGATAATGTTCGGTATGAAAAACAAAAATGCTAAACGAGGCAAACCAATCCTCAGTGAATTTGCTGTGTTAAAGCTAAGACAGTAATTGACATAAGTTTTATTACAATGTATAAAATACCATGACTAATTACAATTATGTATGCTTGGCACAGACTCACCGTGTATCAGTGTTGAAAAGACGGCAAATATCAAATTTTATCGGCCTATGCTGGAAACTACTCCTTTTTGACGGACAAAGAAGTGAATCTACAAACAAAATCTACATTTTGTGATGTACCACGACGTCTTTTTCAACCGTGAGGACAACTATCAACAAATACATCTGCTTGGGTTGTGCAATCATGCCATCTCTATGATTAAAATGAATAAACTGGATACAGCTGACAACACAATACATTTAGTCGGCAATATTAAAACATTTATTAGTATTTAAACTGATGCATTATCAAAGCACGAAATCTTTAGAATTAATTAAGTACAAAATGTCACAGGTGTTAGATGCATCAACTGTTAAAGAGATATGTTGTACAAGCTTCTGCCAGATTAGAAATGTGAACGCCATGACAAACATATGCAGATTGTATTTAGTGGTAAAGTCATCTTCATGTTTTTAAAAGGTTAGGGACACAATGAGAGCTTGTAAAAATGAAGTCGGACCTAAACACACTTTCTAAAAATTCATAGAGTATTGTATACTATCACCAGATTAAATCAGTATATTTTACACTGTCACCAGAGAAAATGAACAAGTTTGTGTTTTAAAAAAAAAATCAAATTCAATTACACCCAACGAGTCTAGGATTCGACGAATGTGGATATGTGAGAAAGTTTGCCGGTAGCTTCTCGTGGGTCGGTGGTTCTTTCCGGTGATTTCCCGGTTCTTCCTCCACCATTAATACTGGCCGCCATGAATAGCCTATCGTGTGCTGAAAAATGGCGTTAAGCACAACAACAACACCCAACGACGCTCTTGTTCAAACAAAAGCCATTATTGGAACAAAATCTCATGCAGAGCTGAAAACAATGAGAACTTGGAGAAAACAAAAGTCTCATACAGAAGACCTGTAATAGAGTTTCCATCTTACCTTACAAGAGTTGGTTCACTTGATAGCTGAATATATGTAGGCAGTCGAGAAAAAAGCGGATATTGCACTTGATGAAGTGAAATCCATATAGTACCTCTCCATTTAATATCAAAGTTAAATTCGTGAGTGACAGTAACTTGTTGTACATATGCAAGAGAGAAATTCAATGTCGAATGGTTGGAGCCAATCCTGGGGCAGGGACAAAATTTATCTGTTATGTGGTAACAAACATCGCTCTGCAAACTCGGTTGTGAAAAATTTGTGGTGCGTTGAATAAGTCAGTCGTGTACACCGTTGTTGAAAACATTCAGTACACACACTGACTCCTACAGAGGATCCAAACGAGCTTAATAAAGGAAGTCGAAGAAAAAGGTGGTTGACATATACACACCAATGCATTCAATCAAATAAAGCATTCTTAGAAGTGTGTTTAGTTAGTATTCGAACATTATCTTGTCCTTTGTGAGATAAACTGTCAATAAAGAACGGAAAGCGTTGCACGTCATCAATCAAGTATTTTTAACATGTATTTCATGGCCTTTACATTATTTGTATTTCCATTTAAGTAGTTCTAAACACAAAGTTTAACGAGGTTACTTTTACCTTTTAAATGTAAAATGTCCAAAGCATCAACATCCTCTCGCATTCAACATCATACTGTTTTATTATATCGTACAGCAGCCTGTATCATATCGTACAGCAGGCTGTATCATAATGTAAAGCAGCCTAAATTATATCGTACAGCAGGCAGTTTCATAACGTAAAGAAGCCTGTATCATATCGTACTGCAGGCTGTATCATAACGTAAAGCAGGCTGAATCATATCGTACAGCAGGCAATTTCATAACGTAAAGAAGCCTGTATCATATCGTACTGCAGGCTGTATCATAACGTAAAGCAGCCTGTATTATATCGTACAGCAGGCAGTTTCATAACGTAAAGCAGCCTGTATCATATCGTACTGCAGGCTGTATCATAGCGTAAATCAGGCTGTATTATATCGTACAGCAGGCAGTTTCATAACGTAAAGCAGCATGTATCATATCGTACTGCATGGTGTATCATAACGTAAAGCAGCCTGTATTATATCGTACAGCAGGCAGTTTAATAACGTAAAGCAGCCTGTATCATATCGTACTGCAGGCTGAATCATAGCGTAAAGCAGGCTGTATTATATCGTACAGCAGGCAATTTCATAACGTAAAGAAGCCTGTATCATATCGTACTGCAGGCTGTATCATAACGTAAAGCAGCCTGTATTATATCGTACATCAGGAAGTTTCATAACGTAAAGAAGCCTGTATCATATCGTACTGCAGGCTGTATGATAACGTAAAGCAGCCTGTATTATATCGTACAGCAGGCAGTTTCATAACGTAAAGCAGCCTGAATTATATCGTACAGCAGGCAGTTTCATAGCGTAAAGCAGCATGTATCATATCGTACTGCAGGCTCTATCATAGCGTAAAGCAGGCTGTATCATATAGCGTAAAGCAGACTTTTATCAACATTTTCTAGATTGAGGTAACCAAGGTTCAGGATGGTTTTCAGATAAGATTATTCCTTAGTTTGGCTTTATTCACACATCATGCTGTACGATGTTTATGCCGGTGTGTATTTGTATATGTTACATTCGCTTACTGGCTCATTATTTTAGTGCAATGTTTTTATAGAGAATGGGTATACC
Source organism: Potamilus streckersoni (assembly GCA_016746295.1). NCBI lineage: Eukaryota > Metazoa > Mollusca > Bivalvia > Unionida > Unionidae > Potamilus > Potamilus streckersoni. Next base: position 522,067 of record JAEAOA010001153.1, read on the forward strand.
TAAATGCGGCCCTAACTGAGATTCGATCTTGTACAAAAAAATTTAAATGATAGAAATAACTTCATTCCATTTTGATGATGAAAAGAAATACAATTTATTACCAATAAAATGTATTTCTTTTTATGATCAAAATGGGATTAAATTATTTCTATCATTTAAAATACTATTTTTGTTCAAGATCGCATCTTAATTAGAGCCGCATTTAGGCATAAGCTACACAAGCGACAGCTTAGGACCTCACAGTCTAAAGGGGCCTCTCAATACTTCAAAAAATTTTTTTTAATTTTTACAATTTATTTATTATAATTTATATTTAAGTAGTAATTTAACCCGTGATTTTTTTCATAATATGTTCACTATTATTATCTATCTTATCTATTTTAAATAAACTACACAATTTAAATTGTATTAATTAGCAAAATATTGTCAAGTTCAGTTGTTACACAGCCTTATTATCTGTTAATATTTACCAAATAGTGACACTACAGCTTACTTAGCTTAGGGCCTCACCATGGTTAAATCCAGCCCTGACCTCATTCATAACGTTATGTTTTATCCTGTATTTCCCTCTCCTCCTACACGTGTTTTCGACTTCTGTTGATTTTAATACGCAGACATTTATATGCTGTTATAAGGCCTTGAAAAAGACAGGAAAATAAAAAAGCGAAGGAAGACTGTTCGTACGAAAAGATGGCGGATAGTAGCAAAGAAACACATATTTGTACTGCATACGTACACGAGATTGATGCTTTCGTAACGAATTTGCAATTAAGCTGTGTTTAATAAATAGCACATTATTTGCTCCATAACTGAGGATTCATTGATAACAATACTTTATATTCACCAATATAAATTAAATAAATATACATTGGTTTCGAATGAATTAATAAATTATCATTCTTTTACAAGTCTTTTAGTTATTCGATTTTAGTTTTGTGATAGGATTAATTAACGATATATCTGAGATATTGGGGAAATAACAAACGTATCATACTGACTTTTCCTGTATCTAAAACTATGACATCATTTAAAAACTTGGCTGCAAATTTCAACGAATAGATTTATACTAAGTGTTGTCATAAAATTTTCATAAATTTTGAACATTAAGTCTGTATTGTTGTTTTATAAAATTTCTTGATTATGCCTCCAAACAGTGCTCGCTTTGAACTTCTGCTGTCCCGGGTTTGATCATTGATTCCAACAAATACAATAGTCAGTGACTGTCAAATCCTGGATTGACGGATTCATCCTAATTACCATGTTTCTTCCGCTTCCATGACGTTATAACGCCCATTTCTGTACCTAGAGAGCGTTCCTGTAAGTTTAAAGAACTAGTGAACTATACGTTTAAAAATGTACATTTCACTAGGGAATTATATTAAGAATGAAATTGATACTTAAAAAGAAATAAAATAAATTTGAAGAGTGTTACCTTCTTTGGGAGAAAACAGTAAATTTAATCTGTTAGAAAACGTTTTGAAATTCAAATTTGTAGTTGTCAGCAAACAAATTATGGCAACAAAAAAAATTGTGACACGGTCTACAAGTCTCAATCTGAATAACATAAATAAACAAATAAAGAAATAAAGAAAGAAAGAAGAAAGAAGAAAAACGACACATTTCCGACCGGGCAAGTGCCTAAGCGCATGGAGTTATTGGATCAACTGAACACGGTTGATAATATTTAAACATTTATATGGAAATATTATAAAATGCCTTCTTTTAAACTTCCTTTAATATTTTATAATAAGCTATAATTACCAATAAGGATTTGTGTACCAAGTCAAGACTTGTGAATCATCTGAAATAACCTTTTATGGGTAATGTATACGTATTGCATTGGACTTGTTTTTGTAAACAGAGACAGTATACAATATGTTTCTATTTAAACATGTTGATTCTTGGGCCAATGCAAACAAAAGCATGTCAAATCTCTCTGGTATTGAATCTAACGTCAAAGTTGTGGAATAAAAAACGCGAACATAATAATGCCTCATTGTGCTTTCATCTATCCCCGTACAAAATGTCCATTACTCCCTTAATTTGAAAATTCTACCTGCAGTGTTTTTTTATTTGTACAGTGTACACAAGTTGGTTTTCGATCGTTTAAGTCAATTTGTCTATCTTTATTCAGAAAATTGAAGACTAAATATTTTTATACACATATATTTTTTTTCATATTACAGTAATCTAGGCGTTACGTGTACTTATTAGTAAGAGACTAAATAAATGTAATATCGAAAAAAGGAGATAGTTAACAATAGTTCATACAAGTCAAAATCAATTTAATGAATGACGTGCTTGCCAACTTGAACTGTGCGGTTTGATAGTACAATGACAAGTGAAAAAGATGTTTGTACCTACATTTTGAGGGGTTTCCACTTCAGCACAATGTTTATATTTATATTTTGCAACACCTACGCCTCACATGCATGCTCTGTTTAGTTGGAATGAGAACAATTATTGTATAAGAAGTTGCGATTTCTTAGAACGATTGTTTCTGAACATCTCTAAAAAGACAGAAAACCAAGTTGAAACTTATCCTAGTTTTTTCCAAAAAGTGTATGGCTCCAATTCCTGGTTTGAAAAGATTGTGTTGTCAGGAATACACTTAGAAAAGATTTGTATGATGCAAATTATGAAGTGAGCATTTTATTCTTATGTCGAACTTTTCGAAGCAACATCTCATCAGCAGCGAGGCTGAACCCTACAAGGTTGTAGAGACCTTATTTTAAAAAACTAAAGGTTCATACGAAGGCTGAAAAACGATTTTTAAAAGTGTTAAGCCAAAAATTTCTCTAATTAACCAGATTATTTTTCGACTTTTTTCGTTTTCACGTGCTGGTCACTACGCGTTGGTCGTTTAGCCTCTGCTATGGTTTTTATCCAAAAATTGTATCAATTCCGTTACGATGTCTTGACCTCGAATCATGTAAATTTATTGTTACAAAACCAAAGGAGGCAGCTTGTGCTTTTGAAAAGAAATTTTTTAAATTTGTTCATATCCATGTCCCCAGAACACCAAGTATAATAAATATTTTTCAGTGTATGACTATCAACTCCGTTGAACACTACTAAAATATTATAGTTATCCCTGATCGCTTTTGGAATTTTTGTATAACGCTGTGTAACATAAATCGCTTCTCTATTTGTATGCCTGCCTCTGGAAAATATCATAGCTGGATTGGATTGTTTGTCCAGCATGACATAATCGTATACCACGAGGTTATTAATATTTCTATCTAGAACATCTACAGATGCGCTTCATTAATATCAATAATAAAGTTGATGACTTCACTGTCTTCATTTAACACTTTTGCATTTTCATTAAAATCTTTAAGTGCTACGTAACATCGTTGATCATCTACAGATGGCGCCACTAAATATAATTCATCCCACTTCAGAAATCTCACTATCAGATTAAGCAGTAATTGCGTCTTCCCACTTCCGGACGGACCAATTATAATCATTCTGATAGAATTTGGTAACGTTGGATGGTGCTTTACTGGTTCTTGTTTTCCTGTCGCTGAAAAGTCAGTTATATCCATATAATAATGTTAAGAGTTTATATTGCGTTCGATATAGATTAACAACCCTCACCGTTTGATTGATAACGATAACAACAAATAATAAGGCAAGTGTGTGTAATGTGGTACAATCAAATATAAATTTACTTCCGCGTCGCAAATAGCACGTGTTGGTGATATCGCTGCTTCGTTAGGAAAATTTGCCAGGAGCTCCTTGAGCAAAATATCCTGGTAAGAAACATCTTTCGGGATATAATTATTGTGGTCCTGGAACTCGTCTCAATATTAGACTCGATAACCAATATCAACCAAAACCTGAAGAGATTCCAGTAAATATGATTGATCAAGCGTGTCATACTCATGATGTCGCATTTAAAAGTCCAGATTTGCAACAGCGGCATCTCGCAGATTCATGCGTTAAATTCTATACCTAATAAATCTCTCAGAGAAAAACTCGCAAGCTTCCTAGGAAAATTTGTTATGAAAGGTACAATAATGTTAGGAGCTGGTAATTAATCAACTGTTTATTGCAATGGAATCTGTTTATTATTCCCTGAGATGGCATTGAAAAGGTGAAGGAGCGATTAGCAAACTTGCCGCTTCAGCAAAAGTTGAAAGTGATGTTGCTGTAGCGTGGTTAGCACGACAGGCATTATGGCAAATCTTTCTAAATCCACCTAAAAAAATTCAATACGCACATTTCGATGTCAGCATTCCTAATGAAGTTCATCAAGCGGATATGCTGTTTTTGCCACACGATAGTAGACGTCAACACACATATAGATACGCGTTAACTGTCGTTGACGTTGCGAGCTGATATAAAGAAGCGGAGCCGCTATCAACGAAGACAGCAACTGAAGTTTTTTCTGCGTTTAAACAAATTTATCAGCGGGGATCCTTACGATGGCCACAACTACTACAGGTTGCTTCTGGCAAAGAATTTCTTGGCGCAGTATCATCGTTGATGAACAAGCACAATGTTCAAATCAGACGAGGAAACACGGAAATTCATCGTGATCAGGCAATTGTTGAACGATTTAATCGAACACTTGCTGAGCGGTTATTCGTGTATGAAGATGCGAAGGAAATATCCACAGATACAAAATCTCGTGAATGGGTTGCGAGGTTACCGAGTGTGATAGCTGCGCTGAATAAGGAAATTACTCATGCAACTTCTATGAAACCGTCTGATGCGATCACAAAGAATATATACTACTCAAACGTGAATCTTTTTCTCAACCATTACTTGGTAATATTACAGTTAGATATTTATGTGTACCTGGCGAACTTGAAGGAGACCAGAAAAAGAGCAACTGACCCTATTTGGACAAAATTTCTATCGTGGTAAGGACCACAGGTAGATCTGCAATCTACATGTTAGATTCAAGTTCTTCTCAGCGTGGATTTGCAAGCGAAAAATTACAAATAATTCCTGGGAATACGCAATTATCACCAAGCACACGTTTATAAATTAGATCCCGACGTCTATTACATTCAAGACAGGTTAGCATCACATTTTTGAGTGTGTGACCATGACTACTATTAATTCTATCAACGGTAAATTGTCTTTAGTTATTGCTCGAATACTGCCACAACATTACAACGTTACAACTTGTGCAATGCTTATTTTGTCGTTGTTTTAGCCTCATAATAAATTCAGCATCTATATCAAAATCGCGATTTATTTTGTCACATTACTTATAGCTGGCTAATATTTTTTTTATTGATATCGACTTTGTTAGTGATTTCTTCGGTTATTACACAATCCATGATAACCCGTTCCAGTTGAGATAGTCTTCTGACTCGAGACACTGCGATATAAACTAAATTTGACCACTCAATACGATCATCGACGATCCAAATGCTAGTATCAGCGATAGTTAATCCCTGCGACGTGTGAATCGTTATAGGGTATCCTAACGTCCATGACGATTTATCCATGTTTAATGCGCTCTTAACAACATCAATAACGACTAAAAACAATATCATTTGACACAAGATGTTGTATTCGGACACTTTCGGTGTCTCCACTAGTAATCTCAACATCAACAATTTATTGTGTAGTATCTGCTGGGCGATAACACAGTGGTACAGGTATTATCTCACACTGTATTTTATCTGGTTGTAGTTGTTTTAACTCTTTAAACGTTTTAACTGATTTATCAATGGTTCTATGGTCATCAGATATTTCTTCGTAATAAGGTACAAATGTTTTCAGCTACTCATGTGGATACGATCCGGTAAAGGGTGGCGGTTGACCATGATATGATCGACACACATTATTACAGCCAATCAAGAACTTTTTAATACCTCTAGCGACACCATATATATTTCATCCCAGATAATAGTTTTAGAAATATATTTTTCACCCACCTGCGATGGCGTCCATGCATCTCCACACCATCATATGTCCATGATTTTACACCTAGTTTTTTATTTCCCTGGCGAGTTTGTGCGTCGGTGTCAAAACAATCATATCTGAACTATTACATGTAAATAAGTTAATCGCACGAGTTGTTTTACCTGAACCACCACATCCATTAAGATAAATAGTCTTATGTCTAGCCACAAGATCATACACGGATGGTGAAGATGATTTTGATACTTGATTATTTTTGTAGTATGTCTCCGCAATTTCAACATCGGCAGATTCAGAATAACTACGTATATTTTCTTGTTTTGTCCTCCATGTTCCCCATTTACCAATACCTAATAGCGGTTCTAATAAATCCTTATATTTGTTGTGTATATAAAAGGAATCTGTCGCGATTCAGTGTAGCGAGTAAATATGTTTATCATCGATAATAAATTTATCGAAACTTACGCTAGCATCGAGGATCTTAAATGAGTAAACTGCGGTGACTCGCCATCAGTATATCTCACAATTGTACCTAGCTTTGTTTCTTCTGATAAATAAGCGTTACATCGCCTTATAAATGTGTTTTTCTCCATCATATCAGCTATTATAAAATCTAATTCAGTATCGTCCATAATCAATCTTGTACACGCTCGTTTATGATCATGTAATCCTCCTTGTGTAAATTTACCAATTTCTTTTTCTGTCGAGATCTTTTTCAAATTTTTCATCGTGCTTAACAAGATCAGAATTGGCACCAAATACATCATTTTCTAGCAACTAAATTTGTTTCTGCACGAGATATGATATGATTGCCTCAGTTACTTTCAACGTTATTAAAACTCCAGCATCAATCATGTACTGCAATAGAACTATTGGAGCCTAACTTCGCTCTGAAAAATGTTTTCCAAACCACGCATAAATAATCGGATGGAGATCCGAGTATAACTCGAACGACTGCGGGCGAATCCGGTTAAGTCAAAATCTGGTAAGGGTCCGTTTATCGCAACTATGATCATCTCATGCGTAGGATGTCCAAATCTCTTAAAGTATTTAGAACAAGTTCCATATCCAAGAAAACTCCAAGGATAACATGCTACCATATCAATTGAGATAGCATCATTATAGTCGTATCTAGTATTCCATAATCCACCGTGCCCGTATTCGATGCAACTCCTCACGACATCTTCAAGAAATTCCGAACGTGTCGGTTTCCATGAATTTCTCCTTAATGAAATGAGCAAAAACCGATTGTACGGTAAAATAGTTACTTAGTAGTTGTCTAAATTTGACTTCGTCAGAAGTATATTTCAGCGCAAGGTGTTACATTTTTTCATGAAGAGATTCTGTACGATAAATATCGCCATTAGATCTTACAAATTGATCATGATTATTCCGAACTCCGAAACAGCCACACAGAAAAAGGGTCACTTTTGCTGATATCACCGATAGCATCGAATACATCCCCATAGTAAAATTTAACTATTCTGTCTCGTGGAAATAGAGTTACAGCATAAGTCCATGCATGTGCGTTATGATCAATGATTGTTATAGGGTTTCCATTTTTTATATATTTTGGTTTGTAAACAAAAATCTCCTGTTAACGTCTTCACTGTTACTGGAAATCTTAATAACTTTTATAGCTCAGCAATGTCGCTGATAGACGCTAAAATATCTATAACTTCTTCTGACCATATACTTATTTTTGTACGTCGTAAATCTGTTAAACCGTATCCCCGTATCGCGTTTGTGAAGTGTTATATAACTCGCTAAGTTACGCAAATTATCCATGACAATTACATAGGTTTGAGATCCCCAACGTCAGGTTTATCATTTAAAGGAAATAGCGCGTACACAACCGCAGTTACTGGATAAGATCGCTCATAATACGACTTGTCTATTCCAGACTGTATTCCTGGTTTGTAATTTCCACCAATGATAATATTATTCCCTCACTTCTGGACGGATTCGCGCTTGTCTCGGTTGATCTAAACATCATCGTCGATCTTTACAATAAATTTTACTAAAATAATATATTTCCGAACATCAAGATAGTCAATAATCTTTATTCCTAATTAGTCACTCATCACAATTCAAAACGTCGACCACAGATGAGCCTTACCATCGTCGTGATATTCCTTTTTGGCTTCATGGATACGTTTAGTTAAATCCGCATCCCTTAAAGCTAGATCTTGCATCGAGAAACTGACTTTATGTTTCGGTAGTCAGTCAAGATCAGATCTAGCAGAGACAGGCTCAATTGCGAATAAATCCTTCATATTACAATGTACTTAAATTGAAGTTTTAATCATATATATATATATATATATATATATATATATATATATATATATATATATATATATATATATATATATATATATATATATATATATATATATATATATATATATATATATATATATATATATATATGATTCAACCCAATCATCATTGCTACTGGCTTATGATTGGTTATACGTCTCCGTGTAACAAAAGTTGCGTAAACGAGTTCTACAGTTATGATATGCAATGTGTTAGACACGGGAGTGTATGACCAAAACCGTGTATGCGGCGTGAGGATGGAGTCAGAGGAAAGACTCACTTGTGTGCGCAATGTGGTGGTAAAAAATACAGAGAGTTGAAACGATGTTACGATAAAAAAAATATAACGCTGAATCTATATTGAAAAAAAAACGAAGACTGGCTAGGTTTTCAAAATAATGATTTAAACAAACAGTATTAGTATATAAATGGAGCAAAATGAGTTTGTATCGCATCCAATCATCACCAATTATGAAGCATCACGCGATAGCACCATTAAAAACTGCATATTGAAAACAATAGTCAGCAGTGTTAAGAATATTGGTTATTGTGCGTTTAATACCAAAGTAAATAAAAATTATTTATCGCATAGATTGATATTCGAGCATTATTTTGGACCAATCAAAGATAGGTATGTACTTGATCACATCAGTGGCAATAATCTTGACAACTCACTTGATAACCTATGGATTATCACGCAAAGCTTGGAAAAACGGAGGGCATGCAATGTGCAAGACCTGTTAAATATATCAATACAGACGATGGGGAAGAAATTATGTTCAAGTCAATTTATTCCGCTTGTAAATCCTTTAATATAACAGTGAAACGCATTCCAGATGGTGTTGCAAAATCTGCTTTTCCTTTAAAATTTGGAATAAATTTCACATTTAAGTACCTTCCTATGGTATTAGATGATTAAGTGAGACAACTGGGGCAGGCATAACACTTAGTATTGTCGCACTTATGTTAGAAACACACCAAAGATTTTTTTTCTATAAAATGATCAATAATAATTCTTCGATGCAGAATTACCACATTTTATCATATCATATATGAAATATCACACTTTCTGCAGTAATGATTTTTTTTATGAAAAGTTGCACTATCCGCAAACACAGATACGGCATCAGATTGATATTGAGAAAATACAACTTTTATTGTATTTATAGGAAAATCGCACTTTCCCAGATATAAATACAGGAATGGGCAATATATATATATATATATATATATATATATATATATATATATATATATATATACACATAGACATATATATATATATATATATATATATATATATATATATATATACATATACATATACATATATATACACATATACATATATATATATATACATATATATTTTATCCGTAATGAAGTCGGATCGATGTGGTTCTATTAGTCCCTGATAGGCTGGTACATTTTCAGCCCATCGTAACACTAATCTAATCGAATTTTGATAAATGTCTACGAGGTAACCAGGATAATTTATTTCAATCACTGCTGATAGTGTTGGTTCGTAAGCAGTTATCTCTATTTAAGATTCTTTTCCTGTAATAGATTTAATTATACGTTGGAACTCGTCATTAATCTCGTCTAATTGATAACTACCCGTTGTATTTCCAACAATATGTAAATCAGATGTTCCATCCGGTTTATTCTTATTCGCAAATACCAGTGAATTATTGGCTGGTGGTTTTGATCTGATATTTGGCCAGCTATGATAAAGCGTACTTGCGCAAAATGCTATCTCGATTACTAAAATTGCAGATGGAAAAATAACGCTAAATTCAGGATTGGTCAAATTTACTGATATCATAGTAGTTTTTGATGGTGTTGTGTTGGTGACGATCTGTTGTAATAGTTCTCTTGACGCTGTCAAGGACTCGGACATTATTGTTATAATTATTAAATTATCCAGTTTTCCGCTTTGGTTATTGTCACCAGTGATTATGAATACTTCATCGTAGGTTTTCTTTATCGTTACGAACTCCTCATCAGATATTTAACCATCTCTCAGATACTCCGAAATATACGAGCATAACTTATAGTAGGCGCCTGTTGCTGTGTGTAATTTCATCATGTACTTTATCACCCTCTCATGTATACATTTTCTTAGAGATAATACTGAAATTACCTGCGCATGTTGTTGCCATAGAAACGACAACTGCAGGCGCCTTCATCGTTAATGTTGATGACAATAATCCGGTTCCAGCAACAACAGTAGAACAATAACTGGGGATGCAACGGCTATTAAAGCCGGTATAGCTGCGAGACGTGGAAATATACCACCCATCTTAGCGATGTCTTTAGCAACCGCTGCAGAAAGATTAAGCCATACCCCAGTCTCTGATCGCTTGGCTTCATTGAAGTGATTATACTGACGTTCGGTCAACGTTAGCTTATTCGGACCACCTGCGTTTTGTTCTCGCTTTAGTGATATTTTAACCGCACAATTATTATTTGATGATGATTGTAGCTTTTTAATCTGACCAGAAGTCAGACTGACACTAACGTGATGATATGACATTATAATATCATGAACCATCTTTTGACATATTTAGAAAATATTTTACATATTTTCTACTGGGGCATCAACGACTCTCATTCTTCCACCAGCACGTTCAAGCAGCATTGATTTATCGCTGAGGATAATTGCGATAGCTCTATAATTAGGAATAGCTTCTTAAGTCACTCGAATTCGAAAATGTATATCTACAACAGATTGTCTGGTTAAATCTAAATGTTCTAGAGAAAAATAATATATCGGATACAGTGTTGTGAAATCTTGCTGTGATATTTGTAAACCAGTATCAATGTATTGATCACTCCCCATGAACGACATAAGACAATGATATGCTCATGCTACATGATTTTGATCAAAATTCAGTAATATATCCTGGGATGGTTCTTGATGTCCATTTATCCTTAATGAAACCTCAGAAACACCGAGTCTATCAAATACCATAATGTTATGCGTTTGATCATCTATTCGTGCAGCATTTTGTAATGCAATAAATATGTCTTGGTGCAGAAACACCTTGCTGAGAAGCTATTTGCCATGTGAATAAACTGTTAATTGTACTTTGAACACTATGATTGTTGTGAACCATGATAACGTTGATTTACCACCTTGACTCGTAAATATAACAACCGGTCTTCTTCAGATATCGATGGAGTCAATATAGCATCCACAGTGAAAGTTTTGTAAGAATTACTCTAACAGCATCAACAGCGGGTCGCCATATTGCATCATCGTACTAGTACAGCTGTATGTTTTGCTCCAAAAATAACTTTTCTGACATTTCTACAGAATCTAAAGATATGTGAAGTGGAAATGAACATGAAAATCTTCTACTTACACCCTGCAACATCGCTCTACGTGATGTGAATCCCAAGTTGAAATTTGCATTAGCACCATGAACCACAGGCCACATATCAGTGTCAGCTTTTTCGGCATGATTTCTTGGTCGTCTTAAATCATATGGTGTGATGCTAAGATGGTCAGAAGTGTCCTTGGCTAACATCATTGTTGGACCAGCTCATCTTGAATAATAGTTGCTGCATCTTGCAAGACCAAGTATTGTCGTGGCAACGTTGACGTCTTTCTGACTTGATTCAATATTTTTCCGTCGATGATGTACGTGGCACTATCAAACAACGCCATAATACCATTATTAACAAAACCAACACTAACCTCAGCGTCATATTCAGCATTATCTTTTTTTTAATATTTCACCTTCGACTCCAATAAATGCGTCAGCGGGTAAGAAATATATACTTGTATCCTGAACTTTCAGTTCGATTCGTCCACGCTGATTTGGTTGTTGTGATCATAAGAATAATACTGATAATCGCGTTCTAACTCATCTTTGAGAGCTGGTGCATCTATGTCAAATGCGGAATCTGATATGCGCTTGAACATCTTTATTATTATTATCATCTTCGTCTAACAGGAAGATCACTTCCTGCTTTCAGACTAACGGTTATATTATTTGTCCTTTTCCGACATTGGTACATCAGCCAACTCCGCTATTTTCTGATTAATGGCTTGATTTATTATTGTACTTACACTTGAAAGCATCACTTAAATGCTAGGTGATTTCGCTGGTTGAGGTCAGACGGGTTGCGCGCTGCGTATTAATCTTGCTAGTCTATCTATGATTACTGAAAATGCTTTGCTATAATATTAACAGCAGCGCCAATACCTTTTTCACAAATTACATCAATACATTTCATTCCTAGTTGCTTTGCAATCGGTATTGCTTTTAGGGCTATCATTCTAAACAGACCCTGCACAACATCACCTATTCCATTTCCGTAGGTTATTTTGTATACTGGTAATCGAGAGTTTATTACCATGACCATTGTTGGTCTACGTTGAGTACCATGCACTATCATTTTATTGTTGAGTGACTTTATCACTGATTGTACCTAATCACTGTGGTAGTCATCGGCGATTTCTTTAATGAGGGACAGATATACAATAATATCCATGATACCGCCTGTGAATAATCGTTTGCAAATATCAGCTGCTTCATTAATGACTTTTGATGAATTATTACCAGCTCATTTTCCTCCAATGAGGATTTCAAGTCGATCGACATCAGCAAGGACATTATTGGGACAAGTAATAAGACTACTTCCTAGACAATGTCCAGTTGCGCCATGAGCGTCTTGAAATTCTTCTTCTTCCTCTTCACTTTGTTTTCGTGGTGCTTTTTTGGTTTAGGAGATAGAATTGGTATTCGTGGTTTTGGTTATCATGGATAATCACTAAGGGATTGCTCAAGTGGTTTGGTGTTTTTCGTTGTTGTTTTTGTTGTTGTTTTTGTTGTTGATTTTGTTGTTGTTGTTCTGACGGTTACTGTATAAACGAAACATATTCATCTATTGCATGATTATATTGTATCTTGGATCGCTGTTTCAAGCTTGATCAATGTCAAAGTGTATGCAAAATATCCATTTGTACCAAATATCTCGACTTATATTTTTATCAGCATATTCAGATTTTAAAAACCGTCTTTGATCACTAAAACTTTTCACAGCAATCGCAACTAAATCTCCTAAACCTTTAGTAATTTTAATATCAACAAAAGCATCTTCGATAAATTTGTCATTTAAGTTAACGTTTTCTTCTTGTTAAGCTAGACGTTCCATTATATCACCTATTTCAGCACGAGCTTAGTCTGTATCCTCAGGTATTTGTATTGGTTAAACAGCTGGAATTTGTCTGGATATTCTTTAAGAATCTTTTTTTTAATTATTTTCTTAGCTCTTTCTGCTATTTTTCCAATTGCTTCAGCGGTCTTTTCTAACGCAATAAGAAGACCCTTAGTGGTGTCAGTGATAAGTGTAAATAATTGCGTTATATCCTCCTTAAATTCAACTTGAGATTCCCCACGCGATTGTAGTTATTGCTTAACAGAATCATGAACAGGTGGATATTTTTTACTTGCTTCTAGTGGCTCTCGAGCTAATCTAGCTGAGTGTGGTTCTTCAATACTCATTATTGATAATATTTATACTGGCTGTTTAATTTATAGCAGCAGGGAGGCTGAAAGACCAACGCGCAGTGACCAGCACGTGAAAACGAAAAGGTCAAAAAATAATCTGGTCAATTAGAGAAATGTTTGGCTTAACACTATAAACATCGTTTTTCAGCTTTCGTAGGAAACTTTCGTTTTTAAAAATAAGGTCTCTACAACCTTGTATGGTTCAGCCTCTCTGCTGCTCCCTCAGTACAATCTTATATGTTTGTCTTGTGTTCATAAAATGTGGTTGTTTTTAAATTTAACCCAAATGTTTCTCATTAGTCTACACAATGTATAAATTTAGAACTGGGTATGTGACATTGAGTCGAAGTATGGAAATATACTGTATGAATTTAAAACTGGATATGTGACATTGGTTCAGAGTATGGAAATATACTGTATGACTTTAAAAATTGTCTATGCATTTCGCACTTCAGCTTTCTGTAAATTTTCTAAACAATCTTATAGGCAGAGGCCCATCAATTATATTACAAACAAATATACCATATTATTTTACAATATTTGCCAACGTTAATGTTGTGGTCATTATTCGCTAATTTCACGATTAGATGGCTCCATAGGAGACTCTGGTACATATCAATTATTTGTTTTGTTTTGTTTTTTATTGATATTAGCAGTATTGTTAATTTTAGCAATCAACGTTTTTTATATTCCTGGTTTCCTTTCCTTCTTAGCAAAACCGCGATCCACATAAATTTATATGTCCGCATATTAATATCAACAAAGATGTGTAGTCGCAATAAAATAAAAAAATATTCATTTCAGAATGAGTCACCGACAATATCTTCGCATCATCTTCATATTGATTTAATCTCAATAATTTTATTTTTATAAGAAAGAATTTCTAAATAATTGAAAGCAAAATAGTTTAAAAATCACACGCAAAGACTAAAATACTGTTACCTTTCCTTCATTTTGATATTTTTTTATTAAGTTATTCATTATTTGTGTTATGATGTCTACCTTTCCATGGCATAATCCTCAGGCATTCGTGTCAAGATAAGTATACGACTTGACAGAACTTTGCAGAGAGTCAAATTTAATATCTGAACCCAGATGAAAATCGCACACAGCTAAACATACTTGCTTGAATCACTGCTTCTTGCTGATAATATAGACCAGTGTAAGTTAATGTAATATTTCTGATAATAAAAAGGAATGAATAAAAATTAAAATACGTAGAAGATTACTTCAAGAGAAAGATTTGCTTTTAGAAAATGCAAACTTTTTAAGTCCTAAAGCAGTAAAAGCTAACCGGAACATAGGATCAACTTTTAATCAATAAGCTCATAAACTTTAAGAAGCAAATATATGGAGATTACTAACAAAACAAGTTCCCCTAGGATTGAAGAAGACTGATACTTGAAAATATGTTGCTTGTACTGCTGATATTTAGAACAAGCTTTAAAAAACTTAAATACACATAGTTTTTGAAAACTGAAATGAACATAATTTGGTTTAAAACTGAAATGAACATAATATAATAACGATTTTATCATCTTTTTGAAAACGTTTTGGCTATACATCTTCATATCAGTAGTGACGTATATTTACGTTTATTGTGAGACTGAATTTGCATTTACTCCCGATGAAAATGTAGCCAAAGTCATATTGAGCGCTGACAAGTTTAGCTTAAATGTTGTTGTTAGGTTCTAGATGTCAGTTTAATATCAGTGATCAATTATATTTGGAAACTCTGTTGATCAAAAAATGAGGCAACACTATTGCAATTCCTCTTATAAGACAAAATATTACTGGATAGAAGAGAAGAACTACTGACGCAAAAAAGAGAACTACATTGTCAGTTTGGTGTAAGCAATGATCGAATATTGACAGAAAAACAAAAGGAATTGATGGAATTCAGACAAGAATAAAAAATAAACGCCAAGTGTTAATGTACGAACGCGAGAGAGATAAACTGAAAAAGGATATACATCTGTATTTTCGAAAACAAATAATGTATTATTGAAATGATGCTCAAATATTAAACAGTGAGCCATGAAAAGACTTTATTTCAGGGACAATGTAGATCACGGTAAGAGGTAAGTAAGTATTTATGGAAAATATTCTATGTTAGATTATATTCTATATAGAAAACGTACAAGAAATTCTTTCAAAATATTTTAAAGAAATAAGAAGCCATCTTTGATCAATCAGATGTAAAATCCACGTGCCAAGATTTATTAAAAATCCATCAAATCTTTTTGTATATGATCGGTCACGAAAGATGTGTTGACGTTAATGGTGACGATCGCAACATAGCTTTGAAACCTCTTTGGGAAAACGAGACAATAAGCAGCGGTTCTAATGCTTGTTGTCGCTGAAACCATAACCTTGAAATCATTTTGCAGATTGTCTCTGAATAAATTCGCAAATCATAAATTTTCTTGAAAGAAATATCTCTTATCCCTAAAATTCAGGTAACTGATTTCCCATATAGATGTAAAGAGAAATTATATCCCTAAACCACATTACAAGCTTCACCTATATATTTATACCTATATATGTATACGATTGTCTTTGTTCATTCACATAGATGCATATCGAACTCGATGGATAGGCTGAACAGCGTTGTCAGGTCCATATCACAGGGGCTCGTATTGAGTACCTGACTAACATTTCACCTTAGGTTGATGCATTACGACTCTGTCTTAAACTATGTGATACAAAGAAAGCAAAACCAACATGTTTAATAAAATCAATAAGTTAATTAGGGCATATATATTTAAGTTATAAAGATAAAATTTAAGAAATACTTACAGTTTTGTGCAGCACTTTAGCACACGCAGGGCCTGATTTAGGTCATTTTGGCTGGGCTTCATGGACTTAGGAGCGGGACCCTACGTGAGCCCGGCATGTGGAAATAAACTTTTAAGCACGTTTTATCCGATATTGAACTTAAAATTTCTTTCATCGCTGTAAAATTGCTATTTTCTTATGTTTTTTTAAATTACTAATGCGCGTATGCCCCTGTGAGCTACGGGCCTGATTTGTCCAAATAGGTCCCCTCGGCCTAAGACAGGCTCTGGAATTGTGAATTAAATTCCAAATGATACTAAATGTCTTATCACAAGTCAAAAAAATATGGAATATTCAGAATGAATTCCAATAGTCTTGAATGTCACAATATACCAATAGTCTTGAATGTTTTGGTGTACCAGTAGTTTAAAATGTCTTGATTTACCACAATGATGCAATCCAGAGTCTTTGAACTAGTTCATAATAAACTCAAAATAATGTGTAAGTCCAGAGGTCAATGAAATCGTTGTAATTCTAACGGAAAATTTAAATAAATAATTCATATAAAAAATTTAATCGAACATAACTGCAAGAGATTCCACTAACTGATCTTAAAACAGTAATGAATAATTTGTTTACCAGCCCTTATTTAT
Source organism: Potamilus streckersoni (assembly GCA_016746295.1). NCBI lineage: Eukaryota > Metazoa > Mollusca > Bivalvia > Unionida > Unionidae > Potamilus > Potamilus streckersoni. The sequence continues at coordinate 539,228 of JAEAOA010001153.1, forward strand.
ACAAATCTAACTTGATCTAAGACATAATAGAATGTCCTGGAAAACTTTTCATAATAATGGAAAATTACACTAACTCGTAAACAAAGTTAGGCTTTGAACTTCAATTCTAGGAAATATCTTGTTTACAACTTACAATTATAAAAACGTCAGTTATGCAAAAACTCCATTTATAACCCTATATCACAAACAAACGTCAAGCACACAATATAAATTAAATATACATAACAATTGTCATTCTATCATTTATTAGAGCGAAATGCCTGATATATATATATATATATATATATATATATATATATATATATATATATATATATATATATATATATATATATATATATATATATTAATAGCAATTGTTAGTGAGGCTGAATTTTGATATCCTTCAATGGTTGAATATAAAAAATTCATATAGACCGTTTGGCATCTGTCAAGAATTCTTTATATTGCTTAACCAGTACTGTCATTAAAGCATTGTATGCTTACGGAGCCTAAGTGCTTCAAACCCCGACCGAGTCATACCAAAGACTTATAACAAATGTACTAACAACTGCCTCGCTTGGCGCTCAGCATTAAGAGGTAAGTGTTAGGACTGGTCGGCTTGGTGTTAGGATAATGGGACTGGGTGGTACATCATGCTACATGTTTGCAGCATGATTCCTCATTAAAGCATTGTATAAACTTAAGTATACTGGGTGGTAACTTTCCAGGTACACTGCAACATGCAAAGGTTACACCTATCTTTAAGACAGCAACAAAAAAGAATCCAGTGATCTACAGAACTATAACCATTCTACCTATATCATCAAAATAATACGAAACGCAAGTAGCTATGCAGGTGTAAGAATCATTTTTTATTATCTATTTAAGGCGTCTAAGTGCTTCAAACCCCGGTGTCAGGATAATGGGACTGGGTGGTACATCATGCTATATGTCTGCGGCATGATTTCTCAGTGCTAAACATCACTGTAAACTGCCACTCTGAAGACATCATAGCGATTTGAATGATAAATTGTTAAAGCTAAGTTAAAATTCCAAATCACACGCATTCGTACACTATCTATTTTATAACACACATTCAGAATATATTAATTATCACTTAAACCTTCGAAAATAATGGTTGACCCTGGTGAATTCAGAAAAGCCATCAACGAATCTTCACGTTTTTTAGAGTTAAGTGAGTGAAATATGGGCCATACAATCGTAATTATACGGTTTGAAAGATGGAAAAAAGGTTGAAATTTAGAAAAGGTGAAACAAATGCATTCTTTTTGTATGAAGTGTTGCAACTCATTTAGCAACGATTATAGCAAGCATGGCCAATGCAATAATGGTCGGGCAGTTGTGGGTATGAATCACTGTTGAATGATTTAAATTTTTTTTAATCAACAGATTCCCGTTGGTTGTCTCATAATTCAATTGTTGAAAAATTATTCGAATCAATTGACAAAGGAACCGCGGTTCTGTTTTCAGTGAGGGCCCCATATTTCAACCGTGTACCAGTATCAAAAATAACAAATCTTATTTAGACGTTATTATATGCATATGATGTTAATATATCCAGATTCTCTCTCTCTCTCTCTCTCTCTCTCTCTCTCTCTCTCTCTCTCTCTCTCTCTCTCTCTCTCTCTCTCTCTCTCTCTCTCTCTCTCTCTCTCTCTCTCTCTCTCTCTCTCTCTCTCTCTCTCTCTCTCTCTCTCTCTCTCTCTCTCTCTCTCTCTCGTTTACAGCTGCTTTGAAACTTAATTATGAAGTCCTATTATACCCTTAGGTAGCAACTTAACACCGGTTTAGCATACTTGCTTTTATGAAAGCTTTCTAATTGTACTTGTCTCCCCTAGATAAGCCGACAACGATGAGCTATCAAAAAACATTAATTACCTATATCACCTATTCACTGTCATCACCAGGCCGAATTCTATAGAACTGGATGATTCAGAAAGTTAAATCAAGCAGGTGTATTTACCACCTGCAATTGTCTGAAATTATTTATTAGATTTTGTTGGCTTTTAAAATTGTTTTCCTTTCGTATCATGGTGTCAACATACTGGGCATACATTTTAAACAATTTAAATTGCTTCGAATTATTTTATGTTTTACAGGCTCCCTTCAGGTTACATGCTCCAGGTCACGTCAATAAAATTAGATTTCAATTCACGTGTTAAATAATTGGATTGCCTATATTTAATTACAAATTATATAAGCATAAATCTTAATAAAATAAACTAAATGTCACATTCTATCCTGCACTTTCTGTGTATATGTCTTTCATTTACTGGATGGATTATTTTAAGTCGACCTTATTTTTTATTGGTATAGATTATAAATTTCATTTTATTTAGCATATAAACTTTTGAATAATGTATATAATATTTAATTGATAGATGTAAATTATTGCACAACCATCCAAACAATTACAAAATAACCGATCACTAAAAATATACCACCTTAAATTTAGAAACAACACCCTGTCCTCTATCCCACTGTTTGTAAATGACATACACTTCCTCCCATCCAAAACGTTTTACAAAATTACCAGCAATCATAATATCCCCTAAAGTATTTTTTTAATGTCACGAGTCTATGCCCTTAAAATAAGTAACAGAAAAGAGTTAAGACGACAAGCTTTGTAAAGTTTAAAAAATAAATTATTTTCCTAGAATACAAAGTGAACAGTTAAAAAGAAAAAACTTACTGTTTTACGAATTAAATTCAGAAATAAGCAGAGAATTATAAACTTGAAGTCCTAGTAATAAAAAGTCCCGAATGAAACTGAGTTTGAATCTCGATGAAATCCAAAATGGAAGGTGATGACGTCTGTTGTGGTTAGCAAAGTGCTTTGATATCAACAGTCCTTTGTTGAATCACAAAAAATATTATTCCAGTTTTGAATTCTGTATAAATTCCCATAAATGTCCTTATCCAAGAATTCTTTAAGAGCACTTATGTATTACCTGGGAAAATAATCACTTGAATTCAATAATTTTAAGAAAATAGATTCCCGGATGAGAGTCAAAAGTTCATTCTTCTGGGAAAAATTAGAAGTTTGTAATCCAGGTATGACCTTGACTTAACTTTAAAAAGATTTTTACTCTGAGAAAGATATGTGAAAAAAAAATTATAACAAAGATGTCACTGATTTTGGAACGAGGTTATAAACTAGATACCATGTTGATTGTTTACGTCAATGAAAACAAAGTATAAAAAATCAGTCATGTGAAACAGAACTGAACTCAATGTTACATTACAAAAGCATTTAATGGAATTAACAAACAAATAATTAATATATATAACACTTCCCACATAAACGAAAAAGAAAGATTTTTATAATAAACCTTCCATTTTACGACAGGTTAATTATACATGAGGATTATGAAAAATAACATGTGAAGAAATCTTATAAATGATACAAAGCTTACATGAAATATATTTGTATCCACGTGCTAGTATAACAGCTATTAAAATGGCTTTCCCCTTGATGTGCCCGATGTTAGTATTATATTTCTGTAACAACAAAATCCACTTTAAAAATCTATGATTTTTGTTTTCATCTTGCCGATGAAAGTAAGGGTGTTGTGATCACTAAACACAATAATCGGATAAGGAGCTGAACTAATGTAACCTTCAAAGATTTGTAATGCCAACATCGAATCCAAACATTCCTTCTTGAGTGTAGAAGAAGGTTTTGGGTGCTTATTTAATTTCTTTGATACATAGCATACTGGATTATCAACACCATTTCTATTTTCTTGAATCACTACTGCTCCAACACCAACGTCACTTGCATCATCAGACAGTTTAAATGATTGACTGAAATTTGGAGCTGCAAAAATTGGTGTTCGTTTCAGTATGGTCTTTAACTTATCAAATACCTCCTGATATTTTACAGTCCAAAACTAACAAACAAATAATTAACTTTTATATATATATATATATATATATATATATATATATATATATATATATATATATATATATATATATATATATATATATATATATATATATATGGTTTTCTTGCTCAATAAATTCGTCAGGGGTTTAGCAATTATGGAAAAATTGAAGCAAAATTTCCAACAGTATCAAGCCATACCCAAAAATCGTATCAGTTAATGTTTACTGACAGTCAAATGGAATTCAGAGATAGCCTTTACCTTAGCATATATATGTTTAACTCGTCCATGTCCACGATCCGTCCTTGAAATGTTACACAAGCACGGCAGAACTCAATTTTGCATAAATTAATTGTCAAGTTTGCATCAGTGAAGCGGTCAAAGAATTTCCGAATTGTTGCTAAATGTTCTCTCCAGGTGTCGTTTTAGATAATAACATCATCGATGTAAGCATCACATTAATCTAGACCAGACGTAATCATATTCATTAAACGTTGGAAACTTCTTAGCGAACCTTTCATCCGAAGCGGGGTCACTTTATATTCATAAAGTCCACCTGGAGTCACGAATTTCCAGTGCTCTTTCCGTCAGTGGAATTTGCCAAATTCCTTTCAGAAGGTAAATCAAGTGGCATATTTGGCATTTCCATTATTTTTGTTCTCGTAAGAACATCTGGAAATAAGTGCCCATATTCAAATAATAACTGTTTAAGTTCCTTCCTTTCTTGTTGTTGAAAATATAATGTTTATGGTCCATATTACTCATAATTTCTTAATTCCGATGCTTTGTCCCTCAAAAATTAATAGTGTCCGATTGCATTCCTTCACTTAAATTCTCATTGAGTGAGACAGGTACAATAAAATTAATTGCATGATTAAACTGGCTATCTTTTTTTTCACTATACTCCTTTAGCATGTATATGCACATAGTTGTTTTTGTTTTCGCCTCCCAGGAGTATTTATGATGTAAGTTAAATCATTTACTTTCCTTTCAACTGTGTAGGGACCATAATAATTGGTCATAAGAGGACTTTGTGGATTGGCCAAGACAGCCAGGTTGAAAACTTCTTTCCTTTGTATTTTTATCATACCTTAATTTTAGTTTTGACTGTGTAGATTTCAGATTAACTCTTTCATCCTCACAAGCCTATGACAACTTATACGTAAAATTGGAAACAAACCAGAGACGATTTATTTCAATATCTTCATTACAAAGATGTTTCTGTTTCACAACTTCAATAGTGCACGCACAGTGTGTCCAAAAACTACTTGACAGAGACTCAGTCCTAAAGATTCTTGAACTGATTCCCGAACAACAAGCAATATTACATAAATGCCTTCATTCCACTCTTTAGCCGTATCAAAACAATATGACCGAATCATATTTTTCAAAGTCCAATGAAATCTTTCTAAAGTCTCGTGGCTCTCACGGTGATAGGAAGAAGATGATTTGAATTGTTCGATGCTTAATTCATGCATAACTTGCTGTAAAATTCCAAAATTAAAATTTGACCCCTGATCAGATTGAACAGATTTGGGAAGGCCAACTTGAGCAAACAGTTTTATCAAAGCTTTTACTATTGTTTTAGTTTAAATATTCCTCAAAGGAATTGCCTCTGGGAATCTTAATGAGTTACACATCATTGTCATCAAGTATTGGTTACCTGATTTGGTCTTAGGTAAGGGACCAACACAATCAATCATTATTCTGTTAAACGGTTTTTCAGGAATGGGATGCAGATGAGCCTTATGTATATTCTGATTGAGTTTTCCTATTATTTGACAAGTATGAAAAGATCTACAGTGTTTACAAACATCACTTTTAATTTTTGGCCAATAGAAGTGATTCAAGACCTTGTGATAAGTCTTATTAATCTCTAAATGTCCAGCCAAAGGAGTTTAAAGAAACAGACTAAAAATATCCCGTCTGTACAAGTTTGGAACTAGAGTTTGAAAGTTCACTTACCACAAGTCACTAGCAGGTATCTCGGGAGGTATCCATTTTCTCATAAGAATCCGATTTTTAACGAAATAACAGACAGGTACTTCAGTGGCATCAGTTGCATTAATAGCCTTTAAAAATAAATGTAAGATCTCAGGATCTTTTATCCTGTTCAACGACAAGTGATTGTCGTTTCTCAGCCTGATAAGAATAAAGGGTATGAGTAGTTAAAAGCAGATCACTGAGATCAACATATTTTGATTGATCCAAACAAGGAGTGGAAGTGATCTCATTAAAAGCCTGACAAATACACGTGTCAGCTAAAGGAATACTTTCCTGATCAACATCATTCTCAAGAGCTTTCTTTACCATAGCTCTTGTAACTGCAAAAGCTGGGCATAAATCAGCACATTCTTTTTCAACGGGCGAGTCCTATGCACACTTGTCCACTTTAAATTTTCCGCATTTTTTTTCAAAACAAGGAAAATATTTATCTACATCTTTTTCTTTAAAAGGTGGCACTAACGTGATATGTCTGTAAACATCAAAAGTAGGAGAATGTTTTCCCTTTGCCAGCTCTAATTCTTTTAACCGAATTTGAGATTCCCTTTCTTCCTTTTGTCTATTTATTTGGATATCTTGGTTTTCTTTCTCAAATTGCGTTTGTCTTTCATCTTTGTCTTTCTGAAACTACCTTTGTTTTACTTCTCTTTCTCTTTCCATTTGCATCTTTCCTATCTGAAACTGAACATGTCTTATCTCTAATTCCAACTAAATTTGTTTCTTCTCCGTCTCCAATTGCAACTGTATGTTTTTCCTCTTTCTGAAGTTCAAGCTTTCTTAACTATAATTCTATCTTGTATTGTAATTTTAATTCCTTTACTTTTATGTCAGTCTGATGCAGACATACTGATCGAAAATAAAACCCTTTTAGCAAAAACATTATTTTCTACTAAATAATGTATCAAACTGTTAGTTATTTCTTGCTTCGTTAAAGAAGTTTGTGCCTCAGAAAGATCATATTTTCTGGTAAGTTCAAGCAATTCATCGTTTTTCAACCAATCGAAAAGCTTCTGAATAGGATTTGAAAGTAAGTGCTCCACTTTTGATGACATTGTGAATGAAGGCCTGTTGATTCCATAAAAGATTTAAAACAAAATGCGAAATAATACTTGGGATTTAAAATATTATAAAACCTAGGAGAATTTAAATTTCAAAAAAAAATTATCTGAAATGTTTTAGCCAAAATTCATATATTCCACGAACAAGCTTCAATTTTCTTTGTTACGTGTCTAGGCTTGCACAAAAATAACAAAGATAAGAGTAAAACCAACAAGTTTTGTAACATTTAGCAAAATAATTTTATTTCCCTGGAAACAAAAGGTAAAAATATGGAAAAGGATTTACGGGTTATAAATCAAATCCAAAAAGTAATATAAATAATTAAAAATATATGTCCTGACTAAAACCTTCTAACAGAATCAAAGTTCGAATTCCAATGAAGTTCCAAGATGAAAGGCGATGACGTCTTTTATAACCTGCTTCGTGTTGTCGTGTCAACAGTTCCATGTTGAATCACCAAGAATAAAATTCCGGCTTTAGAATTCCGAATAATTTTTAGTAAATGTCTTTGTCCAAGATTTCTGATGAGTACAAGTATTCACCAGGGTAGATAAGTTATTTCCGAAAATATATAAATGAAATTCAAATCAAACTGGCAACAACAAAAATAATACCTTTGCACCTGAACGTATGAATTGCAACTAGCTAAAAGACACTATGAAATATCCATTTTAACCCTAAAACGCAGTTTAGATCACGTGATCACTTCCTTTCAAGCGAAGTAGTAACATTATATGCCAGCTGTCACGTCCGCCATGGATGAATTCGATTGTACTGAACGAATCTTACTATAAGATTCATTAACAATCTTTTTTTAAAAAAAAAGTTGTTTATTACTGAGCTGAAACAGACTCCGAATCTAGGTCAGCAAAAGATACAAAGTTTCAAACTACTGACTGTTCATCAGGTCAAAACGAACTGAACTTAATTTTCTGGCTAAAATGTCAAATCTAGTAAATAAAGTTATCATTACAATAACATGTCATGAAAAAATGAAATAAAAGAATTTGAAACTGACACATAAGTAATTAAATTACATATACGTAACAATTAATATGATACTATATCTACATGTATGATTACTAAAGTTATAGATATGATTGCTATATATCTATATGTATTTTTACTAAGATATATGTATGAATACTATTATGATTACTACGCTATAGGTATGATTATTAAAATTTTGTGTATCATTACTACATCAGTCGGTATGATTACTACAGCTATAGGAATAAATTACTAAATATGTAGGTATGATTGATATATCTGTAGGCATGATTACGACATCTATATGTATGATTACTAAAGTTAAAGGTATGAATACTACATCTGTTGGAATGATTACTACATCTGTAAATATGATTAACATATTTGTAGTTATGATTACTATATATGTATATATGTAGGCATGATAACTACAGCTATGTGTGTGATTAGAACAGCTATAGATATGAAAACACCAACTTTTGGTCAAACCACAGCAATTTATTTTATATAAAAGGGTGGTTTAATGGAGTTGCATTTGTTACAACCATGTAGTTTAATTACTTGTGTGCTAAAAGATTTCGTAAGCAATTTTTTTAAATTGATTGTCTGATAAACAGGCTAGATAGATGATTGGTTGTGAGGTCATTCCTAATTATACTTGTTTACGCTTTGTAATGCGTAGTGAGATTTCGAAACCACCACGCGTTCCTCGTGCGTATGTACGTGAAATGACGTTTTCGTTCAGTTTAAATACTCAGTTACCTGCGAAATAGTCATTCAGACAGTCAGAACAATATTTCAACATTTTGTAAAGTCGTCCATATATCTGCAAGAAAGGTATTCTTCTCTGGTGCTAGAAAGAGTTGTTCGTTAGTACGTCTGTAGACCGATATATATATATATATATATATATATATATATATATATATATATATATATATATATATATATATATATATATATATATTGTTATAGATTCAGTTGTAGTTCGTCTACTTGTTAAGCAAATAATTATTTTCACTGGAGAACCACACAACTGGCTTTGGACAAAGACTTTTGGCGAAATTGATTTTAAATTAAAAAAGAACAGTACAAATTGTGATTCAAAGTGAAAATTCTGGACATTTGTATAAAAACTTCGTCTGATGTCATCATTCAGCATCTTGGAGTGGAATAGATATTCAGACTAGCTTAAATTAGAACTGTTAATTGATAGGACTTATATTTTTCACAATTTAGGGACAAATGTTTGAATTTTCTTCGTAAATCCTAAGTCCAATTTCATAAATTTACTTTTTCATCATGTTTTCTAGGGAAATAAATTATTTTTGTTAAAACTTATGTAGCTTGTTGTCTTTACTCTTTTTTCTCTATTACTTTGAACGAGCCGATACGAAACAGTTTATATTTAACAAGTGATTGTGCTAGTGGAGTAACTTGCCGACAAAATTAATAAAATAGTTAAAAATATTTCCAGTCACTGGTATTTTTCTGAGATAAGAACATCGGCAACATTTTATTGAACCATTGGCAAGGCAATCATCTGTAGTAGCTTATTAATCCTAACAATAACTGGCGTTTCCTTTAACCAGCTGTTTCTATTTCTTTATCCAAATGTTAATTTTGCTTTACCTTTACACTTAATGCTATTAATTTTTTCTTTAAAGTTATTGGTATATCTGCTAAATTTCCAACTGGTTTTGCTCCTGTATTTGAAATACTACGCGCATTTTCTTTCAGTTTAGTTTTTTCAGTTACATCTTTTTCTGCCGACTTATTTGAATGTCTTTTATCTCTTGATCAAACCATTCAACATCTAATTTCATTGATTTATTTTAGAATACTTTAATAGCATCTACACAAAAGGTTTTTTTTTTCCTTCTTGCAGGGTAAATAATCGACGCCCTCCTGGTGGACGATTGTCATAATAATCATCAACAAGTGTCTTTGTTTCTTATCTGGTCAAATATTTTATTACTATCAATTATTTGCACTTCTTTTTCCCCATGAACTTTACTAGTTTGTAGAGTGGGGTTCTGTGACCTGGAAAGTCTAAACAAATTTTATAGCGGAATATTGTTCCTGAAAAAAAAAAAACAAAAGGAACTTTCAGTGGACATCTTATTTGTCTTTGTTAAGTATCTATTATTATTCTATGGCTGTCGACTGTGCAATTTGTGTAGAAATTTGTAGCCTGTAGCGTAAATAATTTGTTGTTGTTATTTTAAACTGCACAGAGAGGGGTTTCAAGATGGGGTTGGGGTATTGTTTTCAAAATTTTTTCCAACATGTAGGGTTTTAGTGGCCTAGCAATTTTGTAAAAATTTTAAGTAGCATACGGTTGATGGTAGGGAATTCTTAAGAAATGCTAATTAATTAACATGTACATTAGAAAGTTAACCCATTACATGAACTCCATCACGCATACTGTCAACGTATGCTCATTAATATCAAATGTTTACAATGTAAAATGATATTTTAATCAGGTTTAAACTGCATTGGTCAGAAACTAACTTCTACGTTGCATTGTCTGCAAAGCAGGGCTTTATTACCAAGCGAAAATTTCGGGTGATTATCTTCGTTTCTAGTGATCAGTTTTACGTACAATAATGACAATTCGCTTTCCCCGATAAGGATGACATTTTCTGGCCAATACTACCTGTCATATACAAGTTGCTCGTGCTGCAACTGTATGGTAGGATCCATTTCACAGTCACAGTAGTACGGAAAACGATCAGTTGTACTGTGGAAATGAAACCTAGGTTAAACCTATTTTTATAAGTTTCCGAGTCTCCTTGCTTTTTGACACCAAGTAAATTTTCAGATGTCTGCCATATAATCAAAGCTGTAGGGAAAAAAATGCTACAAAAAGAGCTGCATGCAAATCTTAGTTATGTTTGTGACAAGGGATGAATATTACGCTTCTAATATTGCTGTGTTAAGCTGGTTCCATGACATTTACCATTATCAAATATGTTTCATGACACATGGTCACTTTTGGAGCTGGAACGCATACTTAATTTCTATCAACATCATTTTCAAGCTTTCATGGATTAATATTTGCTTGAATACCAAATAGTGAGTATGCTACGGACATTCTAAACATTAGATAATTTTCGTTTACAGACATAACAACCTCCCAGATTCGGACAAACATATACATATATAAACAAGAGTAATAACTCGATGCTGGGCAGTTGTGTTAGCAGTAGTAATTGCCACTGCGTATGAAAAGTTTGAAAAGAAAAAAAATAATGCATTTAAACAAATTATTTTAATGATTTTGTTGGTTTTGCAAGCAAACTGGATATGAGAAACATTACTCCATGATTTCTTGACCAGTGTTTACATGGAATATACGCAATAATTTTCTTTGTTCTTCGCTACTGGACGTGGGGAATGCCTTCGTCATTCTATATTTGTATATGACGAAAAATGGTGTAGCTTCGCGTCTTGTTATACATACAAGGGTTGAAATCATATTTAATCCAACTGTGTAGACAGTTAAGGGATAGTTTGATGGGTAGCAAAAGCCATCGAAAATAGGGGGCGGTCGAATGTGAATAGTCGAGACAGTTTCTCGAATGATAATTTGGAAACGGGAAACATGAGCATGGTGCTAAGATCCATCGAGGTGCAATACAGAGGGTCAGCATATATCTTTACCTCAAAGGCGAGATACTTTCAGACAAATGGACTGCTAACGGGTGAGACGTTACGGTCTTGCACAATACATGACGTACTGAAGACGTGGTGAAGCGAAATCTCGAGAGAGATGATCAAATGTATAATTGGAATTCCCAATGTATGTGATAAGACACTTGATAACGTTCTTGATACGGCGATTGATATTGAAAGGTCTTTTATTACATTTTGCATAGAAATCTCTACTTATGGCCTGATGATTCGAAAAGAGTGAGTTTTTGAAGCCCGACTTGATTAGATTTTTTAAGTTCCGATCGTCAAACAGTCGAGATCATGTCGCAGGTGCAAGGTCATTGACAGCCTATATTCAAGTTGAAAGTTTCAGCTGCCGTAACCGTCATTTAGAGACAAAGTGCACACGGTAACAAGGTGTTGAGTCATCCTTAAGCGCGATCAGAGAGAACGTGATAAGGAATGTGAACTGTTATAAGAGTGGGTGAAATTCGTGGTTCTTACACTGCAGAGGATTACAGTATGTAGACTTCACTGCAACCAGGCGGTAGGAAACGTTTATCTAGTCTGCTAGCTGTACAGTGCACTGTTTGCGCGATTATACTGGCAGGAGCAGAAAGTATTTCACGCCATAGTGTCGAAAATTTACGCTGAAAATAGTAAAAAGGTGTTGAACGTGACTTGCAATGCGGTGATAGATGACGAATCTTGTGTTGAATCGAAACAAAACCCAGTACAGAAACCCCCTAGAGTGCCTCATCGTAGTGATGAAGGATATGGTGGAGGATTTTGCTGCCATAGTTATTCCATTATCTGATTTGACAATGACAAATAAAGTCGCTTGAGGTCCATGCTATTAAAAGCTTATATTACTATGAAAGAGAAAATCATGGGCTCCCTTAGAAGACTCATTTTTTATCAAGCAATGCGAGCGGTTTTTCTAGAGGAACAAGGCGAACAAGTTAACTGTAGCCTGGGCATGTAGAACGTTTACTTGGTGAGCAAACTAGTCCATATGCGATAAAAAAAAATATGTATAACGATTGTTTCGGGAATATGTAAATTCCACAAGTACCTCTTCGGGAGGGAATTCGTTCCGGAGACAGAACACGAAGTTGAATAAACTTTGATGCGTTTGACACTCACGTGGCAACATTGCCGATTTCGTAACAAGACCAAAAACGCAGGTGCAGTGTATTTAAGTAGGTGATAAATTGCACGATTTCGTGGCAAGGTTTTTACATTTGTATCCCTGGTAATGTAGATAATTTCGCATTAGTAAATTCTAAAAGACGGCGGTTCCGTTATTTTAACGTAAGGGGTATGGGATATTACAAGTGCTCATGTAAAATTATCATTCATGCGACTTTTTAACTTCAAGAAATCGATCTTAAAAAGAAACAGATTTTGCCTAAAATACGCCAGCCTTCCAAGTAATTTTACAACACGGTTCTGCGGCTTTCGGATATAGATTCATCAAAACGCAATTTTAAAACTGTATTTACATCAAAAATTGGAAAGTTTAGAACCCGTCATTTCATTCCATTTTTTAGTTGTTGATGAATAGCTTACATCCCTGTCAGAGTTGCCAATTATAATCATTTAAATTAGCCCATTAAAAATAAAGCACAGTATAGATTTTTCATTTATTTCATTTCATTGTTGGCGTTGAGTTGCTTATTTTTTTTGGGGGGGGTATGGTGTTGTTCACGGGACTGTCCGAGTTTGCAGTTATATAATCAAATATATCAGATCAGATGAGACCACATAATCATGTAACATATTTCAGCCCTGGTTTGGATGAGACAAACATTACTGTCAGGACTAATTTTCTTTCATCCTTCTTTTTTCCCATTGGCATATAAGCAGGAAATTTAAAAAATTACGCTGAATCTTTCCTCATCTACCAGACGTCATTTACACCTGCATTAATAATTTTAGTTGACGATGGACATTTTCTCTGAAAAGGCTGAAAATTATGGCATTTTACTTATTTCAGGTGAATTAAATTATTATAATTCATCGCAATTATTAAATTTAGAAATAGATGCATACAAGCTATCGAAACACCTATAAATGTTAAATTATCCTCCTAAAATGCCATATTTGTCTGAACTCCAGCACTTTCTATTCATAATTTGTCTTCGCTGTTTGTAAGATTCCAGATATTTGAAAGTAAGTGATATATCAAAGTAGATTCTTCTATTTACACTGTTAGGTATCACAACAGTTACCTATATTTTTTATGCGAAAAATGCTGAATTTACAGTACTGTGTATACTAGGCAGTTTGATAATTAAATGGTATCTCGATATTCAGTAGAAAGGCAACGAATGGATCATTTAGAACTGATCACCTTCCTTAACTTTTGATTCACACTAAAGTTGTGGTTAAACAGAGTCCTCGTGAGATAAGACATAGGTCTTTTTAAGTCACGCGGTTAAATCGAGACCTCGACAGAAGATACAGGTATCTTCCTTTCTCACCTATGCGACAGAGAAATCTATCTTTTTTGCTACCTTATATTTATTGTCTCAGATCAATCATCTTAGACCAGTCGTCTCAATCCAGGTGTTCACGCGCTCAGAACAACTTTTAAAAACAGAAACCCTTGTTGTCTTCTGCTAAGCCTGTCAAAATTGTTCGAAAATAAAAAAAAAAACAGCAAGAACAACAACAATAACAAATATATGACAAAACAACATAGTAAGTCAAGATCTCTACATTTATGAAAACACGCCATGCAAAACATTTTGAGACACACACACACACACACGATGTCGAGCTTTTTGGTATTATGCTATAGTTCGTTGCATACAGCATGGTCAGTTTAATCCTATCTGCAGTCTTGAATAAGTACATTTTCAGGTCAGCTTCATGAAATGTAGGTAAAGCTACTTAACTAGTTTTAAATACTTCGTGTGAAACAAATTATATACTGTTATCTACTTTTGATGATGCTGACGTGAAAATTGACTGTGCTAGAGATAGGATAAATTTCTCAATGCTGTCTGAAATGAACTATGAAATAAAACGCTGACACATACCCTATAGACCTATAAGCTGCAGTCTTCCAACGCTCTTAACAACTACAGAAAACTTAGTAACAGCCAGGAAAGTGTAATGTCAACCCCGCTTTATTCTATTTTTGTTAAGCATTTCCATTGCGCCCAAGTTGAATCAAAACTATATCTACAATATTTAATGACAAATAATGCACTTACCAGGCAAAATGAATCTTTTATCCATCAACATATTAATCCATAAGCAAATTTCACTGTAACACTGCAGACATGCCTACCCCCCCAAAAAAAAAAAAAGTTTTTGATGAACGCCACCACCAAAAATGAGGGACAGAGCAAGAAAATGAGGAATATAAGAATGTTTGATTGAATAAACATAATGCATTCTCTCAAAACACCATTAAATACCAGTAATGCATATTTATAATAATTAATTTTGTATAAAACCCAATACCCAGCTATTTAAAATATATACAAGTAAACAAACTTTATGTCCAAGAAAGACCTTATTAATCATTGCTTCCATCTGTAGAAACAGTGAATGGGTAATTCTGCATATTTTTTAGCTAATTTTAATATAGTATAGGCCGCTATTTCTTTAACAATAGCAGTTGCTTTTGATCTACCGCACTGAAATTGTTTAGCAATGTAAGTGTCACTAAACATAATTTTAAACGCCTTTGAAAATGTATCAAGTGCGCTTATAGGCAGATTGAGTTCAGTAATAATATATACTAGCATAACTTCAGTTGTAATTACAACAGACTTGGGCATAGACCATGAAGTCACACTAGATCAAGCCTATAATAAAACAAATCCAACAATTTTCTTAAAGAGTTCAACTTTTTTTCAAGGTCGGAATGCCTTTTTCCTGAAACGTGTCTGCGTATATCAAACATTCCTCCAGACTTTACTGAAAATTCATAATTACAGATGTCGCAGAAAACGTTTGTGTCTGCATTTTTTTCTGGATTGAAGAATTTATACCCATCAGCGTATTCTTTACAGAAACATTGAGCGTTCTTTTGATGTAAGTTTTGAATCACTTTCTTCGATATCGAAATGCTGTTCAAAAGCCATGAATTTTTGGTCCAGAATCAAGAAACAATTTATTTTAATTAAAGTATAAAAAAAATCTGTGAATGCAGACTTTTGTAAAACAACCACCTCTGATCACACGCGTTTAAAATGGCAATTTTAACCATCGCGCATGCGCAGATTTGATATTTCCTGTTGACGGAAAATACATTTTCAAAGAATCCGTGAACTTGAAAGTTTAGCTCATGGTTATCCGCTGTAGTCTATATTTGGCGGGTCTTTTACACATGGAGGTACTTTTACAATCAATATTAATTACAACACAAGTACGTCACAAATAGTCTCACCTCCTCTAAAGAAAAGGAGAATTATGTAGGATATTGACACAAATCTCTAAATTACCCGTGAATAACCCAAGCAGAGACAATCATGTAACATGTGTACACTACAACAGCTGTGGGCCCAGTATAGTCTAATTATGTTCAAAATTAATTTTCTAACTTGGAACTGATAAGAATGAAACATTTTCTTGTGATAAATATTAACTATTTATTGTTCATTTCATATATTAAATGTGATAATACCTCAAAACTATGCAAACTTTAATGCTTTTGCTAACGCTTAAAAACTGTATACTTCGGATGACACGTCACGCCACAGTCCTCAATACGCATTTGCATTAATGTACGCGCATGTAATCATTGGCGCGTGAACTATATTGCACAAGGGATGAGTTCTTTCTTACTTTAAATAATAATATTGGGTGAGAAAAAGAATTTAAGTTTTTGGTTTGGACAGAGACAAGGAAATCCCATTCGTGGGGTTACATTATGTCTCACCACTCGAGCAAGCCTCGTGGGAGACATATAATGTAACCTCTTGACTGGGATTTCCATCTCTCGGTCCAAACCCCACCATAGATTCTATATTTACACGCTTAAACCAAATCCTCTAGTTATGAGACAGATAGATTGCTTTAAGTGGCTAAAATGAGTCCTCGAGATAAGAAATTAACCTGAATAAGGAATAAAAAAGATGATATTAATCGGAACACCTTTAGCCTTTTCCGTTAAGTCGAGAAAGAAACCCTGTCACTCTGCACCATAGTCGCTAAATAAGCGACTCTGCTATTCGGCAATTTACTATTAAGTTTTGAATATCATCCCTACGCCGACAAACTCTGAGCTCACGTCTATATGTTAAAAGCAACAAATTAGTTCCCAACACATGGCCCCACTGTTCATGACTTCCTAAAATCAGTCTTATAATCTCTTGGAACTAATTTTAAACTAAGAACATTTCTATCAAAATAGTGTGTTTATGTGAGGTTTTGGAAATAGTGAAATTGCCGAATGAAAGAGCTTATGCATTATCAACATGTATGTTGTCGCACGGTCTGAATGCATACAAGTATCAATTGGTGATAAATGAGTTATCTGCACATATGTTATCAGATGGTCTGAATGCATCATACACGTACAGTATCAATATAGCGAAATGAACTAACTGCACCCTTATATGTATGTATGTATGTATGTATGTATGTATGTATGTATGTATGTATGTATGTAGGTATGTAGGTATGTATGTATGTATGTATGTATGTATGTATGTATGTATGTATGTATGTATGTGTATGTATGTATGTATGTATGTATGTATGTATGTATGTATGTATGTATGTGTGTGTGTGTGTGTGTATGTATGTATGTATGTATGTATGTATGTATGTATGTATGTATGTATGTATGTATGTATGTGTGTGTGCGTGCGTGCGTGCGTGCGTGTATGTATGTATGTATGTATGTATGTATGTATGTATGTATGTATGTATGTATGTATGTATGTATGTATGTATGTATGTATGTATGTATTTATGTGTGTGTATGTATGTATGTATGTATGTATGTATGTATGTATGTATGTATGTATGTATGTATGTATGTATGTATGTATGTATGTATGTATGTATGTGTATGTATGTATGTATGTGTGTGTATGTGTATGTATGTATGTATGTATGTATGTATGTATGTATGTATAGGGTTTAATGACACATCATAACTATACTGGCTATACGGTGCCAACAAGAAAGTATGTTCGAAAAATTAAAAATAGAGAACTACACTAACAAAATCTTCTGATATATAAACCCTTCCAAAAGAACATAAATGGAGAACATTACGAAAACGCATACATTTTACAGGTTTTATCTCTTTGTATATGATATATAAAATAAAAGATAAAAGTAACATGTATAAATCCTTGAAAAGAAAAGAAATAATTATAAATCTCATTGCGTCTGTATGCTTATTAATTAAGCGTCGCCATACATGATGGCAGAAAACAAACTTTGTAAATAAGTGACATATCGGAATATACTGAAACAGCTTACACTGTCACTAGAGAAGAACCGAGAGATGTAAAAAAATGATTTTAACTTCCAAAACTGTCGACCATTCTTAGCTAGTACAGACTATTAAGTAAACTGAATTATGTGTTTGCGAGAGATATGCTGGTTAATCAGTGTCTATTACCAGCTGATTAGGATACTCTGTCCAGTCAGTGTCTATTACAAGTTGATTAGGATACGTTGGCCAGTCAGGATCTAATACCAGTTGATTATGATACGCTGGTCAGTCAGTGTCTATTACTATTTGATTAGGATACGCTGGCCAGTCAGTGTCTATTACTACTTGATTAGGATACGCTGGTCAGTCAGTGTCTATTACTACTTGACTAGCATACGCTGGTCAGCCAGTGTCTATTACTATTTGATTAGGATACTCTGGCCAGTCAGTGTCTATTACAAGTTGATTGGGGTCATCAGCAAGAAGTCTCAAGTGCATAGACTGACTTTCTCTCAGTACTATCAATGAATATTTTAAAGAAATAGAAAAATACACGTCATTATAAAATATCAACAGTAAGGCCCCAATAACACTGAAGGGTCTTACAGCAGAATGGTTAATTATACATACAATGTGCTAATCAAGATATTTATGGTGATACCGTCAATTGGATCCAACCGCTTGATAAAGCTGATAATACAATGTATTCAGAAATTAAATATTTCAAATGGTTTTCACGTTTGTTTTAAGTTTAAATTAGTAGACATTCGAAATTATATAGAAATCTGTTTAACGGTATTGAATATGGGCAACATCACGCTCCACCCCAATTTACCCTCTATGCGCGTGTGTGTGTGTGTGTGTGTGTGTGTGTGTGTGTGTGTGTGTGTGTCTTTCTTGTTCGGATAAATATTAGACTTAACTCTTAAGTGTAACAATGCATGTCTTTTCCAGCCAAAGTAACTTCTAGAAATTTGCTTATTATTTACACGATATACACAACTTAGGCCCCATTGTACTCGCCTTGGATGCATCTACTGCATGGGCCAAACAACTGCCCGAATGCCTGCCACTGGCGCGTTTGCAGCTGTATTTTACCACTACTGTATCCAAGAGAAAGGTGAGTCAACAGTTTCAGATAAACATAATGTTATAGACATTGACTTAACTATATCGCTGTTTCGATTAATGTGATGGTCATTCCTACGTTTTTTTAAATTTTTAAGCGTATACGATTTCGTTTTCTAGCTCCACCGCGTTTTGTCTAAAAACAATAAAAGTGTATTGTTTTATATTTGGTCTATTTGTGCACACACAACAGCCATCAAAGGTATAAGCTGCACTTTGGTAACACACCTGTGTTGTAATTTATTGTATATTTATCGATACATAAATGTGTGGATAATACTTTGCTGTGCATTTCACTCTGACTGAGAGCCATTTAGACTTTAAAAAGAAAAAAGAAATTTAGAACCAGGGCTTTAAGTACCTGATAATCAAACTTAGAATGAATATATCTTTTTTTGTATCCGTTCATCAGTGCATTCTATACATGAAAAAAAAAATTGGACGATTCGAACAATAGTAATCATGGAGCACATCTTTTGATCTTTAAATCTGGCATTGTTTCGTTTAAGAGAGTTGAAGAGAAATAAATTATAGTCACATGACAACAAAGACTATGTCAAGTATGGTAGACGCGGATTCATTTATTACTTTATAGCTCTGAATGGCATGTTAATTCCTTTTCATACAAACGATAAAATAGAAATAGCAGACGACTTTGTTTATGTGTCTGGAAAAATCATATGCCCGTTGTTTCACTTTTTCATATACATATCTCGTTCATACAGTGTGATCACTTATTACCCCGGTGACGCAAAATAAAACAAAGGCAGACAGTACCTTGATGTTTGCTGGTGTTTACATTCTTTTCTCTGGCTCGTATGCTATATTTATATTTTAAAGTCCTGGACAGAAAGCCTCCATCCTGGTTCCCTGCTGTAGATCAGATACTTCTCTGTCACATTCTTCCGAGTTTAAATTAACGAGCATACTCCACCTTGATAATTAATGCCATGCAATGAACACATTCGTTAGATTTTATTGCTCAATGCCATCATGAAAAAGATGCATCGAAATGGGAACTGCTATAAGGTGGAAATGAATTTCTATGGATTTTGATAATTTTTCTCTTTTACAGCTTGTCTCCAAAACTTTTGTACCTTGACTTTCATGGTACTGATCACAGTATTAGCAAGGTTCTTTCTTTATTGAAAAGAAACACACAATAAATGTCATTGAAATCTGTTTACTAGAACACAAGTTCTGCAGAAAAGAAATGCAATAGGAAATCGATTTTTATTCAGTGACCTTGAACTTCATAATAATTACCCTAAAGTTGGCAGACATTTTTCTTGAAAATTTGAAATAAGCAAAATAAATTATAAATCTGTCAGCTGCAGTTTGAATTACTACGTGATGCCAAACATGTTGATGCCAATGCACACGCTTGACCCGACCGACGTCAATAAGTAAACTATTTACAGGGTATAAAAAGTGCCTGAAAGATAATTTTTAAACGATCCTTTAAAAATCATGATGATACAGCCTATTACATCAAATTTTTCATTTTAAAATCTGTTATGATATACAGCTTCTGTGGTGTTGGAAGGTCAACAACTAGAAGACAGAAACCTTGATTAACACGTTTAGTTGTTACTGGTTAGCAAGACCTTGGTAATTAGCTCATGTAATTAGTCATCTGATCACGTGTCATTAATATGCCCATTGGTTGCTTCTAGTTCAAGATCTTGATGATATAAACCAAAATACCAGGTTGGAACAAAATTTACTATAGGATTAAATGATCATAGTTGGGTATTATTTACCGAGATGTAAATTTTACCTAATCACTCACAAAGTAAATAAAGTCCGTAATCGGCCATTTGGCTCGACTATGTAGCAGACCAACGCTAAATTTTGTAGTAAACTATGCATTTTAATCAAAGAATATTGGAAAAAGTATAAAAAGGGTATATTTATATTTATTTGCTGAATTAAAAATTTAAAAGATGAAACAATCGTTTTACAATGATGTGTCTGCAATTTATATATATATATATATATATATATATATATATATATATATATATATATATATATATATATATATATATATATATATATGTATATATATATATATATATATATATATATATATATATATATATATATATATATATATATATATATATATATATATATATATATTGTAGACCGAAAGTAGTCCTAGAATTTATCGATGTGTAAAAAATTCAAGATAAGTAACACGTGACCGTTTACATCCAATCATATTACAGAAAATCCGTCTCATTTATAAAAATTGGAATTATATGAAATAAAAACTTTATTGAAAAAATGAAGCCGCTTGTGACAAACCAGTTTTATTTCATGCAAAATGCATAGAATAAAAGATGCTTACCAAAGATTGGCATGTTAGTACACTTTTACGGGATTGTTTCTCACTTTCTATAGGGCAATCGGATTTTTTTTCTTAAAGGATAGGATGCTGCCACTTGAGTAAGCTTATCACCTGTAGCAATAGTCCAAGCTGTCATTTGGCTGAAAGTCACTGAAAAAATTCTTGTACATTTTAATAAGTATGGAGATCCTTTGGATATGCTCCGATTTCATATTAAATATACACAGCTTAGTAGTATATGGCAGTCCTTTAGCAGTACACATCAGTCAATTAGCATTATATGACAGTCTTGTTTTGTATATATGGCAGTCTCTTAGCAGTATATTGCAGTCTCTTGATAACACCGAGTTGTGTAAGGTATCAGATGTAATGTATATTTTATATTTATTTTGTATTATTTGTTGACTTTTTTCAATGACTATATTATGTATATCTATATTTTGTAACTGATCTTAGTCCAAGGAAAAAGTTAATGTTCTACCGGACCAATGACCTTGATTTTGTAAACAACATATACATAGCTAAAATTTCTTTATGATTATAAATTAAATATTAAGATTATTATTAATTGTAAACATGTTTACTTCAATTTAAGTTAACGATACAGTCTTGATTCTGACCTTAGAAAGTTTCAGAAAAGAGATATTCCATAAAGTTGACAGAATATTTCCAGAAAATGGTAACTACGACCTAGGTCAAGTGGAGAGGTATATAAAATTGTTTACTTAAGGATTAATCATTCCTGCCTGCCTTAACATTCTAAGTGGAATCAGTTTTATTGTCATGTTCAGTATTTAGTTTGGCTGGATTTATTTATTTAAATTATTCACTGGAATTACAAAGTGCTCATCAAAATTTTTGGTCTAAATCATTAATTTTAAATTATAGTGAATTCATGTTTTGGATTATATTATTGATACATCAAAAGAACGTAAACACATTGCAACATTCCAGGCCATATGCACATTTGAGACTATATGGATATCAACACATTAAATATTGGAATCTGTAAATCCACTAAAATTCAGTTGGAACTTCATACATTTTGTGATAGACTAGTTCACTGACTGAAAATAATTAGTAGATTGATACATATACCAAATATCAGTTTGGAACAAAAATGTAAATTAACAACCTTAGACACCGAATATGCATAACGTTAATTTGGGTGGTATTCTAATCGATACAGTGATGATAAGCTACCCTTTTGCAATGCCGACAGATGATAAAAGCAAATGTTACTTCCAAGAAATGTTTATACATTATTCATGGAGATAACTTAATAAATGTGGGGATGTTAATAATTTTTTTTCTTCATTTTCATTATGTCTGCCATACTCATTTGCATGCATGAAATATGCACAAATAGGCAATAAGTGGCATGAAATCAAACAACCCCATTTTTCATCAATTTTGTTTGTACACATATATTTTGGATGCTTAAAATGTTTTTATTTAGGATTTTTGTTTTCTGCAATCATATATAAAGAAATATATATATATATATATATATATATATATATATATATATATATATATATATATATATATATATATATATATATATATAGCAGCTAAGAGGTTCAGTTTGATTTGCATCAAGTTTCACATGAGAAATTTAGGAATGTAAGGGTCAGCAGTAAAAGGCCAAAAATAAATTTAGCCAGACTTTCAGCATATGTTATCTCCCCTTGATGCAAAGAAATAATATCAACAATCTATAATTCTATCAGCACAAAATAAAAATTACAGTCACACTCTGAAACTCAAAATCATAAACTTCAGTCATATTTGAGTGCAAAATATGGAAAAAGGAAAACGAAAACCAGACAGAGGTTATTTTTTATAGAAAAACAATTTCATTTCACACCAGGAAATATTTCTAATTACAAGGGTGTAAACAAGTGAGAAAAATGTAGAGAGGGATGTCACAAAAACTTAACATGAAAGAATTATGGAGGTAAAGTACAATTTAGTTGAAAGATTAAAAAATAAACAAGAAAACAGGTTTAGATCTTTTTACTCAGAAATAGCTTTGGAGCAATATAATTTCCTAAAACTGACTAACAACAAAGATTTATAAGATGAAATGCATGCCTGAGACTGAAAAACAAGTAAAGAGAAATTCATCTTTACTCAATCGTACAAAAAAAATCATTGGCATTTTATTGCATGTATTGATTCAGGAAAGAATGGAACTGTAAAGCCATTTGAAAAAGCCCCACCACCACCAACAGCATAATTTATGAATAAAAAGATAAAATTCATCCAAAACACAGCTAACAGTGTTATTTACTCAGTTCCTAGTTGTAATTAAAAAGTTTCAAAATACATTTACAATTTCAAAATTCAGATAGATGGTCTAGGGAAGATAACCCATACACTCCAACTAATACCTTGGCACAGTAAATTGTATATTGCATTAAAAATTAGGCCATTTAAAAATGATCAAGCAGCATATGATAAATGTTGGATTTCATGTGACAAGAAAAGGCAATGTCTTCATAAATCTCATGTCAGTTACAGTGATTAGAGCACATACAGGAAAGGTGTGGCAAAAAAAATTGGGGATGAAGTTGGTAAAGTGAATTTGTTCTGATGTGATACATACAATATTAATATTTAATATTTACAATAATATAGTAAATTTAGGAGTTGGGAAAACACAGTTTCTGGAAGAAAATATAACTCAAAATAATAAGGCAAATAATGCAGTGACTAAAACTAATTACTGTCTCATCTGTCAATTTAAAAAAAATTCAGGAAGATAACTGTGCTGAGTCATCTTATATATTTGTTCAAATGGATATCAGTAAAAAAAAATCATTGCCAATTGAAGATTCATTATAATTTAAACTTCAATCTCACATGGATGTAAAGCAAATGTGACAACTGATCCATTTAGTGGAAGCTACTAGCAGCTGTAAAGCTTTGTGTGGCTTACTTGCCATATATATATATATATATATATATATATATATATATATATATATATATATATATATATATATATATATATATATATATATATATATATATATATATATATATATATGAGTTGGGAAAACACAGTTTCTGGAAGAAAATATAACTCAAAATAACAAATTCACTTTACCCAATAATATTTTAGTATATATACAAAAACAAGATTGGGTCTTGATTCTGACCAAGAAATGTAACTGTATTGCATAGGTTGGATAAGGAAGTGGAACAACACATTACATTACCTTGAATGAGAATGTTTAAGCCATATGTATGTTTGACAAGTTTATGAACAGCAGCAATGTTTCTTTGAAGGCAATGTAATGTTTTGTTCCACTTCCTAATCCAACCTATGCAAACACAATGGGCTCATCCATTGCTGCCATCAACACAACTCTACCTATTGTCAGCCAACTAAGTAATATGTAAAGTGCTAATTGTTTGTATATATACAAAAACACTATTGGGGATGAAGTTGGTAAAGAGAATTTGTTATTTTGAGTTATATTTTCTAAAATTATTATTTTTATTATTATTGCAAAAATAGTGGTATTGTAAAGTGCATGAAATATGCACCAATAGGCATTATGCAATTAGAGGCCGAATTTTTCATCAATTTTGTTTGCACAACAAAAGTGTTTTGGAGTTTTGGATGCCTAAAATGTTCTTTTTTAGGATTATATATATATATATATATATATATATATATATATATATATATATATATATGGTTTTTTTAATTAGGCCTGCTCTAAATTAATCAATAAATTATTAAATTATGATATTGTAATTTCTCATAAATCAACTAATAATGCTAAAAGAAGTGCAGAAATGCACACATCCTTCATGATTTTTACTCTTCCCCACTACTATAGGAACAGACCACTAATTAATTTTCCACAGAACATAATGTTAATTAGTGCCCAAAGAAAATGTTTTTAGACATCGGTCTAGGACTTGTGACTTTAAAAACATCACAAGCTCTGACTCATCTTCCACAAGCACTGAACCTAATTTATATATACCCAAAATTACCTGTTTTGTAACTATTGTCGCACAACACTGCAATTGCCACACTTCAAATTTGAAAAAATAAAAACTAAATCATATTAAACTGTCTTATGTTTACATGGATCTCAACATATTTCACATTAAGCAATGTTTTTCTCCAGATCCTGAAGTCAACCATTGTCTATTTGCCCTATCAATGTCCTCCTTATTTGATGGAGCAGCAGCATCTGAAGCACATCTTACTTTATAGTTTCTCTTTTAACTTTTAATGTTGTTCATAGGTGATATTTAATATGTCTAACTAGTGTGGCATTAGACTAGTGTAAGTGAGAGCAAGGGACAGATCAATTATTACTCATTAAACTTTAAAGTGAAATATCTTGAGAAATACAATAGTAATTAAACAAGACCTTTAAAAAACCCATCAAAATACTGAAGTGTTTTTGCCAATAAAATGGATTAAACATATTGGTGGCTAAGACACTTCTGTTGATATTGCATTATTATGGAATGCTTAGCATGCCAGGAATAATAAAAAATGATATAATCAATAATCTACTTATATGACATTTATGATTTACTGAGTTTTGTTACTGTAGTTTTGTAATCCTTTAGTACAGTTGCAGTCATTAAAGCAGTAGGTATTAGACTTTATACCAATGGGATATTCAACATCACAATCATGCACTTTACAATACCACTATCAGCTTTTATTTTACAATATTATTACTATTTTTATTGGTATGTAGTGCTAGGAGAATTTTTAAAGACACAGACCTCGAGCTGGTGACTTAAATAAAGTCACAAGCCCTGACTGAAATTCTGCAAGCCCAGACTCAATTTCCACATGCCCAAAATTTACCCTTTTTAATGCTGTCACACAACATTGCAATAGCTTCAGTTTGAATATAAATTCAATAAGGTTCAAAGGGGTTTGAACATAATGCAAGTGTCGTTAGTGTTCTTTACTACACTCACTTAGGACTGGATTGTCCTGGTCTTCAAACTTCTTTGTTGGATTCTCTGAGTGAATACTGCTGAGAACCAAGTTAACATATGTTGATGTGTTGTTTACAGTATGTGCAAAGAATTAATAGCACCCATCCACACAACATTGCAATAACTTCAGTTTGAATATAAATTCAATAGGGTTCAAAGGGGTTTGAACATAATGCAAGTATCATTAGTGTTCTTTACTCCACTCACTTAGAACTGGATGGTCCTGGTGTTCAAACTTCTTTGCTGGATTCTCCAAGTGAATCCTGCTGAGAACCAAGTTGACAAATGTTGATGTGTTGTTTACAGTATGTGCAAAGAATTAATAGCACCCATCTCTTTTTTTACATTAGTTTGCTGGCATGCTTCACAAAATATAACTCTAACAAGCAAGAGTTCTGAACTATATTTTTCTTGGGCTTTGTTAATAGACAATTGCTTCCTATACTGGCGTAACAAATTACATTTAAACACCATTCCAACTACTTAAATGAACATGATTTTCATTTTATATATGCAGTAAAATCCAACTCTAAAGAAACATTATGCTGTTCACAAACTTGTCAAACATACATATGGCTTAAACATTCACATTCAAGGCAATGTAATGTGTTTTACCACTTCCTAATCCAACCTATACAAACACAATGGGCTCACCCATTGATGCCATGGGCTTACCCATTGCTGCCATCAAAAAACATCTCTGCTTATTGTCAGCCAACTCAGTAATATGTAAAATGGTGGTTTATACCTGACCTCTTTGCCTTTAATTGCCACTAATTAAACTGCCCAAGGGATAGTTTTACATCAGCTCCAATCATGACTGTTTACATATATATACATTTATACATGCTATATGTAATGGATATACACATAAAGTGGACGTTTTCCTTCTTTATTTTAGAGATTACTGAAAACTGTTTTCTAAACACTTGACTGTGTCATGGGGTTTGGGAGTACAAAATTGTATTTTTAGCATTACAGGCATTGTTTCAGTTTCAGATTTCAGTTTCACTTAGGACAGAGGTGATCTGATTTTGATTTTGCTGTGTTATGACAGTTATGTTAACATCTTGAAAATACATTTACACATTTCATCAGCGCAAAGTTTTGTCAGGCAAATTAATTTTTGACAAGCTCGATTGTCGCCTCACTTAGAATATAGAGCATTAGACTATTTGATTCTTTTAGCACTGGTATAGATTTCACTACTGATTTGGTATTAAAAAAAATAGACATCTGAATATTTGATTTATTACTCAAATAATGTCATCAAAACACAAACATAAGATATTTTTATTGACACTGTATTGTGTTGTTTTGGAATGTTTGGCTTATAATTAACCAAAAATGTTTATCATCTTTTCACTATAGTTTCTTTTAGTTTTCCCAATTACAGCAGTTGGTATCTTGCACATTGTATACATGTACCAACTTTAATTTTTATTTATGTGAATAGCAGCAACACAATCATTCACGTTTACAGTGCACTTTAGGCTGCAAAGTCTACTAAAATAACATTTCTTTTAACATTGCACTCTCATGGATGACTTTATTTTTCCAAACTACAAATCATTTATTCTGGAGAAACACTATGACATTGGAATGAAGGGATTAAAGAATATGAAGCTAGGTTGTAATTGTGCCAGGTACATACTTTTGGAGACATGAAGTTGGATACTATTCATAATGGACGTGTGGCAGACTATAATATTCAATATAATAAAACAGCAGTACCAACAAGCCAGGAATAAAACAATAACTTGTTTCAAAACAGCCTCAATATATATATATATATATATATATATATATATATATATATATATATATATATATATATATATGTATATATATACATATATATATATATACACGTATATATATATATAT
Source organism: Potamilus streckersoni (assembly GCA_016746295.1). Lineage (NCBI taxonomy): Eukaryota > Metazoa > Mollusca > Bivalvia > Unionida > Unionidae > Potamilus > Potamilus streckersoni. The sequence continues at coordinate 567,606 of JAEAOA010001153.1, forward strand.
ATACGTGTATATATATATATATGTATATATATATATATATATGTATATGTATATATATATATATATATATATATATATATATATATATATATATATATATATATATATATATATGTATATGTATATATATATATATATATATATATATATATATATATATATATATATATATATATATATATATATATATATATATATATATATATATAAATATATATATATATATATATATATATATATATATATATATACACTCACACACACAGGTATATTTTATACACAGGTAAAAAAGACATGATTATTACATACATATATTTGATACACAGGTAAATAAAATTTGCCTGTATTAAACAAATCATTATAAAAAAATATCTTCATATTAAAACTTCAAAATGTAAAAGTTGCACAACAAAAACAAAGAAAAACAAGATGGGGTGAAGAAAGAGTGGGTATGAAATCAACACTTGTATCTATTTCTGTTAGTGGCTTAATTTAGAGGCTGAAATAAAACTCAAAAACAAATTGCAGCTTTAAATCACATTTATTTTCATTCAGTGCAGCTTAAAAACAGTTTCAAAACATTAATAGAGATTAACAAAACTGAAAAAGGTTTATGACATTAGGTGTTCCGTTTGCTGTGGATCTTTTTTATTAATTATCAACACCACAAACATTAAACAGTCATATGGACATGGTCAAAGGGAGATAACTGGTTAAATGCAATAATTTCCATGGAATGATAGTCCTCGAGTTATGACTGAACATTAGCCGTAAAGAGCTTTCATAACAAAATATGACCAAGCAACTAGACCAGATGTCAAGTAAATTGCTTCTGAATTTGTAATACTGCTTTCAAAAGTAAATGCTTGTTAATAAAAAAAAATGACTTCTAGTTACAGACATAATCTTGCCTGCCCAAATATGAGTGGTCTGAATAGTTCTCTGATTAACATATTCAACAAGTATAAAAATGCCTGTTTAAAGAAAAGTTTCAGCAAAAAGCACAAATATCACTTCCCTATTCCTATTGTTATGTGTCTAATTTCATACAAAATGTACCAAGAAAAATGTGAAGACGACAAATTTTGTCAAATTTAACAACTAATTTATTTCCCTAGAAAAACAAGGTAAAAATAAGAAAAAGGACTTAATGGTTTACGAATCAAAGCCAAAATTATTCCAAGAATTAAAAGTTATAAGTAATATCAATAAAAAGTCCTAAGTGAATCACAGTTTGAATCCCGATGAAATACAATACAAGATGGAAAGCTACGACGTCTTCGATAGTCAGCCTTCTCCTGATGTGTCAATAGTTCTTTGTTGAATCACAAAGAATAATATTCCAGTCTGGAATTCCAAATAATTTTCAAAAAATGTCTTTGTCCAAGAATCAATTTAGGAGCACTTGTATTCTCGAGTATATAAATTACTAATTCCAAAAAATAAAAATTAACGCAAAGAGTCATACCAAAATACCTTTGAATATCAAAGATTTAATGCACAACTGGCTACTTCTTATGAAAAAAAAAGAGTTATACAGTACGTTAAGATGCAAAGCAGATTCCTATATGAGGGTCACATGGTCATTTGATCCAGTATTTTTCCTGACTAAAGAGATATGATTTCATAGCAGGTCTTTACTGACCAATAAAATCACAAGAAAATATACAAACTATGACATGATATCACCTGTGTAAAACTTTTATAAATTTTAACACATAAAACGAAAGTGGGAGAAAATGAATACATGTAGCTATCCTTGAGGACATATTTTTCATCATGCAGAATGTTTTCTTTGAATGTCTTCCTCAAAATCTCTCCGGACTTTTTCTAGTATGGACGGATCAGTGTATAAATCAATAGCAGTCATTGCCAGGGCCTTTGCAACTGCCAGTGTATACGGTTGAGCCATTGGATCTCCTGGAAACAAAGTACAATAAATATCTGAAGTTGGATCAAAAATCACAAGAAAAATATGTTCATGGGCCACATGAGACTCCTGTTATCTAAAATAATCCAGGCTGTCTGGTAAAGATACTATCCACTATTCTCTAAATTAAATTACAAGTTCTATACTGAACATGAACTATTTAAATAAAAAGAAATTTCTGGAAGGTAAATGTACTGTAACATGTTGAGATGGTAAGACAGCCTTCACATTTGTACCCAGTTCTCTATGATTCCATGAACTCTGTGTGTATGTGTGTGTGTGTGTATACATACATACATACATACATACATACATACATACATACATACATACATACATACATACATACATACATACATACATACATACATACATACATACATACATACATACATACATACATACATACATACATACATACATACATACATACATACATACATACATACATACATACATACATACATACATACATACATACATACATACATACATACATACATACATACATACATACATACATACATACATACATACATACATACATACATACATACATACATACATACATACATACATACATACATACATACATACATACATACATACATACATACATACATACATACATACATACATACATACATACATACATACATACATACATACATACATACATACATACATACATACACTCCCTGGTGGAGTGTGAGGCAAATTGATATCTCACAGCAATCTGGCAGAACTTCTACTCAGAGCAACAAAATAGTTCAAAACTACCAACAACTGATAATTTTGGCCAATTCATCAATAATCCTAAATATCATCTTGTTGTCTCCTTCATTTCTTCTTTTGTCTCCCACTCCTCTTCATTTCAAGGTCCCTGAATTGCTTCATTGCCAGATTTCAGTGCTGAGTTTAATTCCAGATCTATGTCATGAAGGTACTTGTTGACTGAGTCAAGTTACAAGCTGGTGCAGATGATTTTATAACTGAAGAATGTCATTCAAAACCCAACTAAATCAAAGGTGAATAGCAAGCTGCAGTGTCCATCATTTTACTTTCCTTAAGATCCTCAGTTTGTATTTTATGTAAATCTGTACTATGGTGAATGGTGTGAAACTCTCTGTAACCACTGATTCTGCTTTCACACTAGGGACAATCATGAGCCATTCTAAAAATGTGTCACTGTAAATAATGTGACAAATTGAGTTAAAAAAACAAAAATGTAGTGGTGAAAAAACTTCTTAACCTAAACTGAGTTGTTGAAATCTCCAAACCGAAGCTCTATGATCATCAGTTCTGACAAATTTTAAATGCGGATCTGCTGAATATGTTGGGAGGTGGAGGGTATTTTTTTGGGAGGTGGAGGTTATTTTTGTGGAGAAGAATGGTATTTCTGGCTAGAGCCCAAGATCCTGCTTGCCTCACACATAAACTTAACTGGCATGGGAAACCAGGCAAACAATTTATACTGCATGATCTTAATTAACATGACCAGCATGAAACAACACATTCTCACTGGTGTCCTGAAAATATGTTCTCTGTAATTAACCATTCTGAAAACTTGAGCAATGTTTAAAATTACACATTTACCTGCTAATATACCCATCTGTTGAAAATCTACTGGTAGAAAAAGTTAAGATTTTGATTGGCTGATGCTGGACTAATGGCAAGAAAGGACTGTAGAGAATCACTATAATCTTATTGGCTAGAGAATCACTATAATCTTATTGGCCAGCAGTATGGAGAAGTTTCAATCCTTTTTAAACAATAAGGTAATAAAACAGACTAGATTGAGGTGGGAAACTTAACTTCACGGTATTACTAATGTAATCAAGTTCAATACAAATTTCCTTCATTTTTCATGAAATTTGGTGCATTAGGCATAAGTACAAATGCACCAGAACTATCATTCTTTTGTTTGGCATTAATCTGGACACAACATATTCATCATAAAAAAAACATCACCACATCTGCATTTTTTAAAGAAATGTCAAGAAATATAAGTGCAATGACCTGCCTTGATTACATCTGTTTGCTGTTTTGTCCTACACAAATTCTGAGAGGCTCAACTCAACGATCATTTTATTTTCTGTTTAGACTTTAATGTTGGTTTCTATTTGATGCAGATTGCATTCTTTAAAGATTAGCAAATGTCCAGGTAAAAAAATCATAAAAATATATTAATGATTTGCTCTGAAAGTACAACACATTACAATATAATAACTGACTGTCGCAACTATCCAAATGAATTTTACTCATGGCTGCCATACTATCAAAAGGGACACTACTCATGGTTGTCATACCAACAAGATAAATACTAATGATTGTCATACTATCAAAAGGGACACTACTCATGATTGTCATACCATCAAGATAAATACTAATGATTGTCATACTATCAAAAGGGACACTACTCATGATTGTCATACCATCAAGATAAATACTAATGATTGTCATACTATCAAAAGGGACACTACTCATGATTGTCATACCATCAAGATAAATACTAATGATTGTCATACTATCAAAAGGGACACTACTCATGGTTGTCATATCACCAAGATAAATACTAATGATTGTCATACTATCAAAAGGGTCACTACTCATGATTATAATACCATCAAGATAAATACTAATGATTATCATACTATCCAAAAGGAGACTACTCATGGCTGTCATACTATCCTAAGGAATACTACTCATGGCTGTCATACTATCCAAATGAACAAGTCATTATACTCACAAATGAAACAGATTACCAAGTCCTTATACTCACGAATGGGACAGATTACCAAGTCCATATATTCATGAATGGAACAGATCACCAAGTCCATACATATGTATGGGAAAGAACATCAAGTCCATACACTTCTGAATGGAATTACCAAGACCATACACTCATGAAGGGGACAGATTACCAAGTGCATACATTCATGAATGGAACAGATGACTAAGTCCATACACTTCTAAATGGAATTACCAAGACAATACACTTATGAATGGGACAGATTACCATGTCTATACACTCATGAGTGGAACAGGTTACCATGTTATGAATGGGGCAGATCACTAAGTTCACATATTCATGAGTGGGACAGGTTACCAAGTCATGAATGGGGCTGATCACTAAGTTTACATATTCATGAGTGAGACAGGTTACTAAGTCATGAATGGGGCAGATTACTAAGTTCACATATTCATGAGTAGGACACGTTACTATGTCATGAATGGGGCTAATCACTAAGTTCACATATTCATGAGTGGGACAGGTTACCAAATCATGAATGTGGCAGATCACTAAGTTCATATATTCATGAGTGGGACAGGTTACCAAGTCATGAATGGGGCAGATCACAAGTTCATATATTCATGAGTGGGACAGGTTACCAAGTCATGAATGGGGCAGATCACAAGTTCATATATTCATGAGTGGGACAGGTTACCAAGTCATGAATGGGGCAGATCACTAAGTTCATATATTCATGAGTGGGACAGGTTACCAAGTCATGAATGGGGTGGATCACTAAGTTCATATATTCATAAGTGGGACAGGTTACCAAGTCATGAACAGGGCAGATCATTAATTCAATAGGACAAAAAGTAACTGATTTTACCTGCTGCTACTGCAAATTCTTTTGTGTGCTGACTAAAGCTGGTACCTATGTAAAATTTTGGATGTATACTTGGTAAGATTTGTGAGACATTCCCCATGTCTGTAGAACCACCAAACTTTTGTCTCTTCTCCTCATCTGTCTCAAACTCCACTCCAACCAATTCTGCATTATGTTCAAACAGTGTAGCAAGTGTTTGATTTGACAGTAAATATGAGTAGGACTTTGAACCAAACTTATAATCCACCTATTAAAAATAAAAACAAAGATAAAAATTTATTAAAATGCTTTTTAACATAACAATATATATATATATATATATATATATATATATATATATATATATATATATATATATATATATATATATATTACATAAAGAAAAACAACTAAAACAATTAATTAAAACTGACATTTAAAAAAATAGAATAAGATTGTGTAAGAAAGTCTTTTGTGTAATTTAAGATCAACCAACCTTGAACATAAGTGTGTTTTGGATGAATAGCTACATTAGAATTCTTTGTAAACCTTCTACTGTCCAAAATTAATAACAAGTATATCAAGGATCATAGTGTTCATTAGCTATTCATAAATTGGGTTAAATAATATTGTACACCATGAACTCATTTTATTGCATATTGTACTGTTTAACATGGTTTATAAATGTAATGTCTGATGAACAAAGATTAATATGTGGTTTAAGTTGCATAATTAAACCATGCTGCTAATTTTGCTATCAGTGTATGACAATGGGGTTTTATGAAATGATGAATTATTCAAGTGGCATAATATGATGATGTTAAAAATGTAGGTAAATGTTGACAATATGTGGTTTTCTGGACAAGTCATGCTAATTAACTTAGATAATTGTCATGGTAATTACCATGCAACCAGTTGCCATGGCAGCAGCCTCAATGCAGTCACTGATTTTCTTCTTGAGTACAATCATGTCTGTATCATTGGGGGTCCTTATATAATATTCCAACTCTGTCTCCTCCGGAATGATGTTGGCTTGTTGCCCACCATTCTTTATTACACCTAAAACAGCCCAAGGCTGAGAAAACTCAATATTATTGTTTCATCCTAAAATGATCACTTTATATGGTTCTGATCAATTTATGGATAACATTTACTTTTAGATATTTTAGAAACATTTACTTTCCATAAATTTTGAATAAGGGATTTAAGAAAATCTGTCTTCATTACCTTTAAAGTGTGTTGAAACGCTTGTTTTATAACCTTAAACAACATTTGGTACAAAATGAATATCTGATAATAAAGTGACCCCACCATCACCAATGAAAAATTTATATTCTAGCTGCATCTACATTCTGATACAGGCTAGCAATACAATGAGCTATGGATCAAAGTTTAAGAAAAAAAATGCAAACATGATTTACTTGCTCTGCATCAATGATTTCTCAAATGGAGCATGTAATGAAAATATCTTGTCCAGCCAGATTTTAAACTTGTCAAAGGCTGCAGGACAATTGATTTTCCGACCCCCTGTTAAACATGATGATTGGTGATGTACACATATCAACAAGTGCATCACTCATTCATATTTCATCCATCAAAAGCAATTTCATTTGTGAAAGAAACATTTTACAATTGTATCTATTGTAACTATTTACTATTGTATCTATTATTATCACATTATAATTATAAGCTGTTCTAATGAAACAAATTAATGACTGAAAACTTATTTTTTTGTGTGAAAGCATCCTTTATAATTAGTGAGTTTGCTGATCTACAGAGCTTAAAAAGTTGGATACCACAATGCCCAGGACCAATCTAAATCTAGACTGGGTCCCTCCAAAATTATAAGTGAACTGACCATCAGGCTTCTTAACAAAAAGTGTCATTTACTAAGTCTGAAACATAGTGTGCATTAAACAAAATGCACATACACATAGAGTGCATAGACATAGACAAAATGCATATAAACAGAGTGCTTAGACATAGACAAAATGCATATACACATAGAGTGCATAGACATAGACAAAATGCATATACACATAGAGTACATAGACATAGACAAAATGCATATACACATAGAGTGCATAGACATAGACAAAATGCATATACACATAGAGTGCTTAGACATAGACAAAATGCATATACACATAGAGTACATAGACATAGACAAAATGCATATACACATAGAGTGAATAGACATAGACAAAATGCATATACACATAGAGTGAATAGACAAAGACAAAATGCATATACACAGAGTGCATAGACATAGACAAAATGCATATACACATAGAGTGCATAGACATAGACAAAATGCATATATGCATAGAGTGCATAGACATAGACAAAATGCATATACACATAGAGTGAATAGACATAGACAAAATGCATATACAGAGTGCATAGATATAGACAAAATGCATATACACATAGAGTGAATAGACATAGACAAAATGCATATACACATAGAGTGCATAGACATAGACAAAATGCATATACACAGAGTGCATATATATAGACAAAATGCATATACACATAGAGTGCATAGACATAGACAAAATGCATATACACATAGAGTGCATAGACATAGACAAAATGCATATACTCATAAAGTGAATAGACATAGACAAAATGCATATACACAGAGTGCATAGATATAGACAAAATGCATATACACATAGAGTACATAGACATAGACAAAATGCATATACACATAGAGTGCATAGACATAGACAAAATGCATATACACATAGAGTGCTTAGACATAGACAAAATGCATATACACATAGAGTACATAGACCTAGACAAAATGCATATACACATAGAGTGAATAGACATAGACAAAATGCATATACACATAGAGTGAATAGACATAGACAAAATGCATATACACAGAGTGCATAGACATAGACAAAATGCATATACACATAGAGTGCATAGACATAGACAAAATGCATATATGCATAGAGTGCATAGACATGGACAAAATGCATATACACATAGAGTGAAAAGACATAGACAAAATGCATATACAGAATGCATAGATATAGACAAAATGCATATACACAGAGTGAATAGACATAGACAAAATGCATATACACATAGAGTGCATAGACATAGACAAAATGCATATACACAGAGTGCATAGATATAGACAAAATGCATATACACATAGAGTGCATAGACATAGACAAAATGCATATACACATAGAGTGCACAGACATAGACAAAATGCATATACTCATAAAGTGAATAGACATAGACAAAATGCATATACACAGAGTGCATAGATATAGACAAAATGCATATACACATAGAGTACATAGACATAGACAAAATGCATATACACATAGAGTGCAAAGACATAGACAAAATGCATATACACATTGAGTGCATTGACATAGACAAAATGCATATACACATAGAGTGCATAGACATAGACAAAATGCAGCATTTTAATTTTTAGTTTCTTCCACCTTATCAAGATCATCTGCATATTGGTACAGAAAACTATAAAGATTGTGTGTACAAAGTCAAGCATGTGACTAATGATAGAGGAACATTTTTTTTCCCACTTACTTTTGACAACTGGCTTCATGAACAGCCATACTTTCCAGTTTTATCTAAATGATAACTGGATGGGTGAAAAATTAATAAAAAGTTAATCTATTCAAGTAATAAATGTTTTCCCCTATCCAGGGGTCACGCTACCCAGCAAAGAGGGTGAATAATTTGCTTAAAATATGAAAACTATCTTTTTCTGTTAGAAAAGAAAAAAATTACTTAGCCCTGTCATTTTTTCAGATGTATACTGAGTGACCATAGGTTTTAAGATACTCTCTCACCTTAGCCAGCTATTTCTGGTGTTATACTGTAGCTCAAGGCAAAATGATGGCATAAAGATATCCAATAGATTGTGCTGTTTTCAACTGCACCAACAAACGCATTCACATTCATGGGCTTGTGTTTTGTTATCTGATTGACAATTAACCCTTTCTTGATTAAATTATACCAGAGATGTGTTATACACATGTCTCTGGTTACAGCAACCATCACTGGCTGATTTTGGTAAGTTATCTTTAGATGATAAAAACATACAAATTTGTGTTTCAAAATATAAACATTATGTAAATAGCAATTTGTGTTTCAAGAACAGAACTGGTGACCTGAAAATTTTAATTGATGTGTGTGCATTATTTTCTTCAAAAAAAAAATCAGGTCAAAACTGTAATGGAACCTGTCAGGAGGAAATAATGGCAGACATTGCTGTGTCTGGAAAGTACCACTTTGTTAGATTGTGTGTTTTCGTAAAAATTTGGGCAAATATACATTAAGGAAAATATTCAGCTCAGAAAGCAGAGTCTATATATTATGTTATTCAAGATTTAGTATAAAAATAAGCTATGTAGGTCTTATTGTATGGGACAGTGCTATGTTATTGAATTCGAGAAATGTTCTAATGTCAAAGCTTTTTGCACTCATTTTTGTGAAAATATGCAGGGAAAAAAAGCAGTGAAGCAAATACTACTTAACCAATGCCTGATGATACTACACGTATGTAGACAAATAATAAAACCATAAATTTGTTACTAGTTACTCCTATCAGTTAAAATTCATTACAATGTATAGTTTCTACAGTGCTCTAAAGTCTTATGACCAAAATACAATGCATATGAATATAATAAATCTTATGTCCACAAAATGTGTTTACGATATACATACAATTTGGGAAGTTTATACTTGAAAATAAATTACTGCTGAAAACCAATGTTTAATGCAGATATGTAAACTGAGAAATTGGGAGCATAACTGAAATATGAGAATGAAAACACATAAATAATATATATATATATATATATATATATATATATATATATATATATATATATATATATATATATATATATATAGAGAGAGAGAGAGAGAGAGAGAGAGAGAGAGAGAGAGAGAGAGAGAGAGAGAGAGAGAGAGAGAGAGAGAGTATATCTTGCTTTGATTTCACCTATCTCCATCTTTCTCACTTCTCCCTGTTCTATCCAAAAGGAGAAGTCAATTTATGTCTAGCATGACCTATGTTCTTCTAACTATCACAATTTTTTAAGATAATCTCAAAACAAAATTTAACATTGAATCAATTTTTTAACACATAAATGACATGTTAGACCAGCCCTTTCATATCGATTTTATATGGGTACAATATTGGATGACAACTTGTAATGAGCATACATGCCAACCCCTGGCAAGGAAAATGTGTAATCCAAGTGGACAAAAGAAGTAATTTGAGCAGTATATTTTCTGCAATTTTGGCGTCAGGAAGTATCCATTTGAAGAAAGGAACAAAGTTGTATTATAACACTTGTTGCAGTCAGTGTTCTATTAAGAGCTCGGTAAATAACACCCCTGCATTTATAATGGGTAGTGAAGCAAATGTCAATCACTTTCACGTAAAGTATTACAGTAACTGTCTCACCATGAACCCGCCAATCTGGCTTCATCTGTTGTCGTAGACAGGATATGTTATTGTAGCACATCACCGCTGCATCAAGGGCATTAACTCCTTCCCATGGATATGAAGAAGCATGTGATGCTTTCCCTTTGTAGATGATATTAACCCTAAAAAACATAAGCAAATTGAATATTACAATGTATGATGAAGGATAGGATCTAGGGAGATATAAATAACATAGTAAATAATGCTCTTAATACTTAACCAATGTCTTATGAGGAAATGAGAAATTCAAATTATGTTGTTGTTTTTGTTGTAGAGATTAATGCCATTTTTCAGCAACACAATAGGCTATACATTATGGAAGTATTAGTGGTGGAGGAAGAACCTAGAAAACCCCCCAGGAAGAACCACCAAGTCACAAGAAGCTACTGTCAAACTTTCTCACATGCCCACATTGGCCAAATCCAAGATTTGAACCCATTCAGACAGAGGTAAGATGCAGTGATCCGTAACAAAGAGCACTTTAGACCACTCAGCCACATTCGAGGCCTTGAAATTCAAATTATACTTTTAAAGACCATGAACTTTTCATGACTTAACTGACACCCTGACACACCTTTAAACATGGCAACTTTTTCAGTATTTTAAACTCCTTTTTCTTGGGAAATGAGACCATATCCAGTACCATAGGGTTTTGTTTTAGTCTCCAATTTTGTGTACATACTGCACTAGCTTTAAACTGCACATGCATATCTGTAGGACCACCCTGTCTGTAAATAAATAAATGAAATATATGTATCAATTTTTAAAAAAGCCTGGGATGCATGTTGAGTCAATAATCAAAGCATTGCTAATAACTGTGTGACCTATAAAGAAGCATTTCAAAGAATGAACTGTCTCGGCTTTACTGACTGATCCAACATATTAGTTAACTTATTTAGGGCTGTGACAATGAGTCACAAATCAAAGGGGCAAGTGATCATGGCATAGCATGAATAACTTTATCTACAACTTGAACAAACTGCTGCACTGCCACTTTGACAGGAAACATGATTTCTATATTTTATATCAGAATTATGTGTACTGAACAAAAGTTATTTTAAAAAACTTATAAGTAAATTTTCTATTAGTGCTGAATTAATAAGCTCTACTTTCTCTTTGTTTTTCTTAATAATTCATAAAAATCAGATCAACTATCCCCCACACTCATCAAGACTTTTATCCATATGGGACATATCAAAACTGTAAAATCCATTTTCCAATCCATCAAATGAGATATTTTGATCAACCAACAAGGTTTACATCTTTTTCTCTGACAATGCTGCAGTAGATTCAATACAGTCATATGTATAAATGTGCAAATTCCTGTAATGTCCAGCCATTGTTTCCAAAGCACAAGGATATGTGATGTGATGCGATTTAGATTTTTAATATAGCTTTAACAATTTTTCAGTCATATTGCTACAATGTCTGCAGTGTGACAGTTTATAGTGATGTTTAGCAAATGGGCATCATGCCACAGGCAATGTAGTATGATGTCCCACCCAGTCACATTATCCTGACACCAGGTCGACCAGTCCTAACACTAACCTCTTAATGTTGAGCGCTAAGCAAGGCAGCTGTTATTACCATTTTAAAATCTTTGGTATAACTCAGCTGGGATTCAAACTCACAACCTCCTGCATCCGAGGTGGATGCTCTACAACTAGAACACTGAAGTAGTTAAGCACAAGGACAAGAAGATATTCAGGTACATTGCAATTCTCATTACATTGGGAAAGCTTACAGTTTGCTGGTCTATAGATGGAAGGATAAATGCATTATCACACAAATGGGCAAGATATATATATATATATATATATATATATATATATATATATATATATATATATATATATATACTCACAGGTCATGTCTAACCATAAACAATACAGATCCTGATCTGCTATCGCAAAATGCTCTGGCATATCTGGGTCGGTACTGTTAGACTTGACTTATAAGCCACTTTATATGGTAAATTGTACAGAGGCTATACTACTGCTGATGATACAAATTACCTACGGAGTCATTGAGACATATCTGGGTTTGGATAGTGTGACTTGGGAAGGGTGAGCCATCATTGCAACATCAAGACCCTCAAATGCACCAAGTTGAATCAAGTCAGCTTTTCCACACATCCCTTCTTCAGCTGGGGTTCCCAGCACAGTCAGCTGCAAAGGAGAAAAAACTCTTCATTTAGCTATATGTAAACAAAACAGTTCAACAAATGTACCACCCTTGATTTCATCAAAAATGTGTGTATACCGAACATACCAATGTATGCCAATTCATCTTTTGCCTCATGGGACTGCAAGTAAATTAAAATCAATATAGAAATATTATATACACTAAGAATATTAATTTATTGCACTATATATATCCTCTTATCTCCCCCATGTCACAGTATGTTCACTAGAACATTAAAACCAAATGTAAGCAGACTTAGCAGGAAATTTTAAACTGGGAGTCTAAATCATGGTCTAAAGCGCTGTCCATTACGGATCACTGCCATCTCACCTCTGTCTGTGTGGGTTTGAGTCTAGGATTTGGCAAATGTAGATATGTGAGAAAGCTTGCCAGTAGCTTATCGTGGGTCGGTGGTTCTTTCCGGTGATTTCCCGGTTTCTTCCTCCACCATTAATACTGGCCGCCATGAATAGCCTATCGTGTGCTGAAAAATGGCTTTAAGCCCAACAACAACAACAATAAACTGGGAGTCCAGAATTCCAGTCTGTTAAAAATAATGGTTTAAGAACAAAATTCTCCAGCCCCTACACTGAAATGAAAGGTTTTTATTTTACCTGTAGTCTAATCAGGCAATGAAATAGGTTGATTGGCTGACTATGTTTATCACTATAATACACTGTGGACAAGTTCCCAATCCTTTTCACCCATCAGACTCACTAATATCCTTGTAATTTCAAAGCAAAGCCAGCAATTTTTTTTTTTTTTTTTTTTTAAAATGACTGCTTGGCAGAGTGATTACACTCGATGATAAGTACTATATAATTACTTGCCTGGCCATATGATACACTTTATAATTGCTTTCCTGGCCATATGATACTTTATATAATTGCTTGCCTGGCTATATGATACACTATATAATTACTTGCCTGGCCATACACTATATATTTACTTGCCTGGCCATATGATACACTATATAATTGCTTGCCTGGCCATATGATACACTATATAATTACTTGCCTGGCCATACACTATATAATCACTTGCTGGCCATATGATACACTATATAATTATTTGCCTGGCCAACTGATATAAAAAAAAAATTCATCTAGATGTAAGATTTGATTATTCTGCCTTGTTTATGTCATCATTAACTGGACTGGATGTGGCTTTTTGCCAAACAGTGGAAGATTTTCTATTGGTCCCCCAAAAAACCACAAAACAATCTTGCATTTGCATGAAGTATGCTCTTTGAACTCTGAGGGTTTAAGAATGAAAATTGGGATTTTAAGTCAGAATATGGTGGTGATACCTCAAGACATGGATACAGGAGAGACCTTAGGCTTAATGGAACACTTGTGTGTTTTTTTAAACAGTTTGTTAATACACAATAATTCATACTTACGCAGATTAAATCAAATGCAAATTTTCATTTGTCATCTTTCATTCATATGTTGAATTTAAATGAATACTGAAACTAAGATACATCATTTTTTTCATACAGATGTGAAGGTGGTATAAGATCAATTAGAGATGTTTATTTCCATTGATATCATAATGTGAGATGATAAACAAGTAGCAGTAACCATGTCATACCATTTTTGTATGAGTAAGTTATCATAATCAAGATGGGGACTCAGTTTTATACAGTGACAACATGTCAAGAACATGACAAGTTAATTATACAAAAACCAATTTTTGTAAATATTTACATGTTATGCATACCCAAAGAATTATCTCACAAAATGCTTATTTAAAGATATGTATAATATTAGTTCACATTTGTTAGTGAGATATTTGCTTTATGGCAGTAACTGGTATGCAGCCCGAAATGGCACTTGACCATTACAGTACACAGGGCTTTCCTTATCAGGCAGGAGGCAGGTGATTTACCTGGTTATTTTTACTTCACACCTGGCTACCCCATTATGAAAGGTCCCCCAAAACATCGTCTATTTTAGCAACTCATCCTCCAACTTTAAATCTACTGGAAGGCTCGAGTAAAGTAGATTCACATATAAAATATACCGTTCCCATTGGCTGATCGTCGGCCTTCATTGCAGCCTGAATACCTAGGGCAGCACCCACACCCACCTCTGCGATCAAATTGTGCCCACAAGCATGACCAATGCCCGGAAGGGCGTCATATTCACAGAGCACGGCGATGTGAGGGCCAGGAGATGATTCCTTCCCATAGCAAGCTTTAAAAGCCGTCTCCAATTTAAATTTCCGTTGAACCGTAAAGTTCAACGTTTCGAGAAAGGTTGCAAGCCTTTCGTGCGCAAAATACTCTTTAAATGCAAGCTCAGGGTTATTCCATATATCTTGGCTTAATTTATGCAAATCTGTTAAAGATTTATCAATAGCTTCGCGTGCTATTTCTTTTAACTTGGTGTTATTTGTTGTCATCTTTCAATGGCATCTATCAAGGTATGGAGGCTGCCATATTTTAGCCAATCGGAACATGGTCGAGTTATTCCGGAAATTCAAAATCTCCACGACGTCTAGTAATGAAAGCATTCGAGATCTCTCTGTTATTTCTGCAGAATAAAAAAAATAATATGATGGTAGGATTGATTGGGTGGCGCTCACCAGTTATTATGTACTTTTAAGAGAGTGATGCATGTAAGGTGAAGTTATTTGCATTTTAAACATGCATAGTGGAGAGAATGTTGGCATATCTATATACTACTTTCATGTAATATCGCTGAAATTTCTTTGGATATTGTACTTTTGGAAATTTTAAATGATCTTAGGACAACGTCTAACTAAAATGACTGCTCCCTTGTTTTCCAAAAATCAACCTGAATTTGTCTAAAGTACACTATTCTTGGCAGCTATTAAAATATGGAAAATGAATTTTGCCAAACTTGGCAATACCAGCTTCTAAAAGTGCAATGAATGAATTACCAAATACATAAAATGTAAAAAAAAAAAAAAAAAAATTTTATCGGCTCTAATTTTTACCATTTACCTAAGTTTGAGAAGTGAAAATGAGCAAGTAGAGCTAGCACTTTTTTGAAAAATGCACATCTGGAGTAAGGCCAAGCTGTATACTCTCTAACCCATATTACACCCATCAATCATACATCAAAATAAAGGGAATTAAAGGTTCTTTGAACAATACCTAAGATATACAAAATATTTTTTAAAT
The DNA here is from genome assembly GCA_016746295.1 of Potamilus streckersoni. Classification (NCBI taxonomy): domain Eukaryota; kingdom Metazoa; phylum Mollusca; class Bivalvia; order Unionida; family Unionidae; genus Potamilus; species Potamilus streckersoni. The sequence goes on from JAEAOA010001153.1 coordinate 583,958, forward strand.
AGCTAGTGTAACTAGTGAAGAAACCCGGGGAAACTCTTTTTCTTTAAAATTCTAACTGTAGAGCGCCACCTTGACCTTGAAGTTGCAACCGGGATACCCCATACGAAACGGAAGTCAAAATTATGATCTGAGTCCGTATGCTGTTTATGACAATCTCAGCACAGCCATCAGTCACTTTAAATAATGTTTAGTATTTGGTCAAACCGTCACGTTGTATAAGCATTAACACAAGAATAAAATTTTATCCAGCTTTTCAGATTTACAATATATAACGATCTCGCGAGAGCTTGACCTTTATCTTCCCTTCATTTCATTATTATTAAAGACTTTTATTATGAAAGAGATACGATAAAAGATTTCTAAACCTTCAGACACTACAGCCACTCTCACTGCCACTGAGATTTCAGCAGAGGCAGTTACTAACACTGCCAAAGTAGTAACATCAGCAGCAGACTTAACCGTTAGAAGGGATTAAGATAGTTAACAGTGATAATTTAATTAAGAAATATTTGCGTGATTAAAAAAAAAGAAATGAAACGCCCGTGGTCCTTTTTATGGCTACCTAGAAAAGGGATGATACTCACTGATTGCCTAATGAAGCTAAACTTAAATTCTTTCACATGATTCAACCGTGTGTGTGTGTGTGAGAGAGAGAGACAGACAGACAGACAGACAGACAGTCAGAGTGTGTGTGTAACTATATCTTATCCATACAAAAAAGAATAAATTTAAAATGTTTTTTTTTCTTTGTTAAATTCTCTTGAAATTAGAATCACAATGCGATTTGATAACATTCTTTTAATCACAAAATTTCATTTCGTTCTTCCTTGCATTTACTTCTGCCTCTTCCTTAAGATTTTCTTCACTGGTTCTTCCTTTTCACTTTCTTCCAGTTGTCTTGCCTTCTTGCGGATTTAGGTTCTTCTTCTGTTTCTCACGAACGTTCCTCCTCCTACTTGTTTTCTTTTATTTTCTTAAGACCAATGTTCTTTTTCCTGTCAATAATATCAGGTATTGTCTCTCTTTTTTCCTGCCTTTTCTCCATAACGTTGTGGATATTCTGAAGCCAATATCCTTACTAAGCAAAAATATAAAGTATCGCGACTTTTATTTGGAGTGAAATAATCAGTACTCGTATTGGAAGTACACGACAGAATGATTCTCTGACTAGATAGGAAACGCAGATAAGTGTATTTGGTGGATGAAATCGCACTACAAAACACAGTATCATTAAAAATTAAAATTGACAGCTCACAAGAATAGGGAATAAAGGATGTGTTTAGACCTGACTGTCTTATGGGTGGAATGTATGCTGAAAAGAATGATACTTCAAATGAGAATGATCATGAAAGACGATTCCACAACCGATCAGAAAAAAACAACAAATAAATGCAGAACTCCTTTTACAGCAAGCAGGCATTTCCAAAGAGACAGTGTGTGGCATTCCTGGAATGTAAAGCTTCAAGACGTCTTGGTCCCTCGTTACACCATGAAAGCATACCCTCAGCTTGTTCGTAGAGCTGTTGTATTTCAAGGACTAGATTTTGCAGACGGAAACAAGGACTAGATTTGGTAGACGGAAAATACATTCATGTGTATCATGATCAAGAGCATTTCGATCCAGTGTCAATAGATTTCTTGAATACACTTATATATATATATATATATATATATATATATATATATATATATATATATATATATATATATATATATATATATACATACATATATGAGATATGTGACCAACGATTCTGCAGCGCACAAAACATTCATTGTGGAGAGAGATGTCGTTGCTGTTTTGCTTCCATACCATGCATTCTTGAAGGAAAAGAACAAATTAATTGCTCTGTTTGCAAGCGACTGTTTGTCAGTTCTACTTATTACATGCAACATCACATGAAGCAAGTTCAATAACGAATAAGTGTTTGTGAATTATGGTCATTTTAAGAACCAATACTTCAGAGGCACAAGTTTGTCCAAGAAGGAAAAGATGCTGTTTTGAGACTAAATCGAGCATCAATGCTACATCTGAAAATACGAAAATAAACTCGAGGAAGACTTCAACAAAATATCAGCATAAGAACAAAAAGAAGCAGGTTGATTTTATGTATTATTTATTGTGAATGTTCACAAAAGGCTGGCATTCACAAGTGTGCTTTTGACGTGCATACAAGAATCTACATTATTTATGTAGTACTCTCGTATTCTTCCCGATTTTACCAAATGAATGTTGGACCCTACAAACGATGCTTCGAAGGAAGAGGACACACTGTGTTACGGGGACTGCCATCTATATGATACAGTGATGGCTTACAATTTCTTATGATTTGGTACGTAATTATCTTTGAAGTATTATTCAAAACAAGGTACCGAATGTCCCACAGTCTCCATTTACGGAGCCAAATTGATATACATGAAATTAGGCATTTAAGTAAAGCTTAAAGAGTCCATGAGCGTTAGCAATGCCTTTGGGTAGAGTGCTTAAAATTGTTAAATGAAAGAAAGGCTAATTTAAATATCAACGCTAATCAACACGTTTGGCTTCCATAAATACCTGACATTCACTTTTTCGACCCAGACGGTATGCACACTGAACAACGAGAATCATTCTATAGTTTGGTACCAAACATTCTCTTCAAAATCGTTTGATTTTCAAGAGGAAATGTTGAAATAATGGCGATCAGATGTGGATATTTGAAGTCATTGCCGTGAAAAAAGTCGACAATTATTTATTATAAGAAGGCATGGATCTTTGAAGGAAGCTTCAACTAAACTGTGTGGATTTATCTGCCGGAAGAAGTTCATGCCTGAGAACAAATTAACTATCGTTCCACGTCATTCTTATCTTTCGGCCAGCCGTCGATTAAAAGCTTTGTTTTGCCACCCTTATTTACGTTAAAGTACAGACAAATGGATCCCACATGCTAGAAACGGCGGAGAAAAGAAAACTGGAAGTTTTTCTGTGGATGGCTGGGATTTAGAAAACCCCAAACAGTGTCCGAATTCAAGGAGGTTTATTTCACGGATGAACCTTCATGTTTTCTTCAACAAAGCTTGAATTGTCCTTTATCGGAGCACAATTTGTTTGGAAGACGAATATTTGCAATAGGCTTGCCGTACAACTTAGACGAATTTCATGTAAAATAAAATTGAATACATCAATGTGTGTTCTTTGTATCAGTGTGTAAATATTCTCGATTTCCTACCTCTTACCCTTAAATGTTGACATAACACATTTGTCAATACGAAGGTCTGATCTATAACAAAGTGCATCAACTGATTTTCATAAATATATCTAAAGCTTTTCAAGCAATAGACAGAAAATGACTCTACAACTAAATTAATGAATGTATGCCATTCAGTTCAAAACATTCCAGTTTGTTGTTTCTTTTTTAGTAATTCCATCTCACAAATGTATTATATGTTAAAATTTGTTTTACGAAAGGTGGGGATGGAGGTTTTCTTCATGGCACATATTATATTCGTATTGTTTGGATATCTGCAATATAAAATTAATAACTTTGCCAGCTTCTAACATACCACGATTTATTCCTGTGAGTGAAAAGTTATTTCTAATCCACTGGTTTAAATTCTTCCAAAACTTCGTACAGTTGTCATCCCCAAAACGGCGAATTATGAATTCAGGTGAATACATGCACAAAGAACATTTATTATTATTTGCTATCCCTATTGCTTCTAGAAAATGTTTCTTGTAAAAACTCTATGCAGCAATTTAAACTGAAACCAAATTAGATTAGAATCTTCTCTAATTTTGTATGTTAAGGCAAAATGCATTATCCAATCAAATTGGTTTGGTAGAATAATTTGCTTTTTCCGTTTAAATAGTGATTTAGTTTCTAATATTTCTCTCTTTTACTAAGATACCATAAACATTTCTTCAACATTTCTTTGTGTCAAGGAAAAGTAAGGTCTTTTTGCAATCCGAGGTACTTCCAAAATTTCTGGTTGAGATAATATATTCATATATGATTTCACGGGATTAGGGGACTCTCTATATTATAGAAAGTTAGTGCCAACATTATATAATTCATTCACTGTTTTTACCATGGAAGGAATTGTCCATTACTCTGGACAACATCCTTTATAAATAATATATCTTTTTCCAAACATTTTTGCTAAAAAAAAATTAAGACCCTAAGATCTTAATATTTTCATTATACGTCTTTTTAGAAAATCTGAAAAAGTCTTTGGAATAAACTTTTTAGAGTATATTTTTTAGAAATAAAAGCATCCTTCTCAAGTATATTTTCACATCTTCCGTGTCTCGTTATATATAATTGATACCAAACTTGTTAAAATACTACAAAAAATTAAAACAATGAAATATTTGTTTACACCATTTTGTACTTTTGGTACGTATTCTTCTAACAATGATATTTTGAGAGAACAAACGAAACTAATTTAGTCTATCATTCTTCAAAACTTTTATTGATTACGTCTCTTTTGATTTTGTCAACTGATCCTTTCCACAAGTACTTGTTTGAGTAAACTATTTCATTTTAATGAACCATTCTTGAGAATGTTTTGAACATATCAAGCTTATTAATGATATTTAATTTTGATAAAGCAAATGATTGTATGAAAATTGTATTTTCCCATAGAATTTGATAATTCTCTTTGACACCGAATCGGTAGTATTCTGATGTAGTTTAATGTACTATGATAATTAAAATGTATCATCTTACTTAAATCCGTATAGAAGATATTGCCTAATATTGTGAAACTATCATCTATCCAGGGTTAATTGCACGCTATACACAGATAGATGTTACTGTTTTTCATGCTTCCTATCCATATTATTCTTGTTTTATCCATGTTTACATTAAGTCGGAGGTCCTTGCATGTAATTTTAATGTGTGCATTGTAGTTTGAAGATCCTTTTCGCATCCACCTAAAAATAATATTGTATTATCTGCATTAGAGATATTGTAAACTCATTTACATTTATACTGATGCCATTTATATATTCGTTCTTTTTAATCATTAATGACAGCATATCTGCACAGAGTAAAAAGAAATAATGTGAATGAGGAACAGTTACACATGATCTTATCTCATAGTAAAATGTCTGAAATTATTTATAATTAAATTACTGTGTGTGAAAAAAATGTTGCACTTTAAATAAAAAATCAAGTTGCACAGAATAAAAAGCTTTTACGAAGTCAATCTGTAGTATACAGCTGGGGTTTTCAAATGTTATGGTAACTTTATCAGTCGTCTGGTAAAGTCATAAAGCTTAATTTATTCTGAAAACCCATTCAGCGAAACTTTTCCTGCGGTAAAACCAAAGTCACTGGCATCCATCATTAATGACAAACAGGTCTAGCAGATGTCGTTAATATGGCAGCACCCAAACATGGTTAGAAATATTTAGTTCGTGTCATTGTTGTGCTTCAAATATCGGCTTCAGTAGCTCTTTTGTCTTCAAAAAGAAATTATAGTTAGAACGAGCTTTAAAACGTTTTGTTTTTTAGAAACAAAGTAGTTGTCACCCTATGCCGTGGCAAACAGAAAAAAAACACCGAAGTTCTAAACCAAGTTTTGATATATATATTAAGGGCGTTAATGTTTTCGTCACTCAAAATCTTGAAACAAAATCTTGTCAAAGCTTTTGATCAGTCGTGCCATGGAAGCATTGGATGTGCACCTAAAGAAGTGACCCCTAAAAAAAGTGATGGTGCTTGATCGATTGTTTAGAACGTGACCTACCACCCAACGAAAGAAGTGTTAAAGATCGTAGATTCGGTTCACATTGAAAACACGAAATAAGCTTTTTACTGTGGTAATTTACGTAACAGGGTCCTGTCTATAAACTAGAAGATGTTAACGGAAAGGTGTTCTAAAGAACGTTTTACTTACATGACTTACAACGAGTTGCATAAAAGACGAGGTGTCTGATATCGAAATCATTCTTATCGAAAAACACGTGAAGTTGGCAAAGAAGTGAAACTACATTAAAAAGGACATCCTTCGAGTTTTTATTCTTGGATTTTCCGCTTAATAGATCATCGACTATAAAATGAAGTGACAGTATGCCGTTAAAAACAGCGTCTTCAGGAATTACAAAGCAACATTAGTGTGTGAGGTTTGGTGACAGTACCCCTGAAACATCAATTCGTCTCTTTTTTTCTGCCAAATCTGTGTGGTGTATTGTGTCATTAGAGCAGCAATTGTAACTTTGACCTTGTAAGGAGACAAATGATTATGGACACTTTTACTCAGCAGTTTAATTAGTTATCTTCTTCCTTGAAATATGTTACTGACAGTAATAACAACGGTCGCACTGCAACCAATGGCAATCACCACAACATCTCTTCCATTTACGGCAATAATCTTATGAAATAAACGGAAAATTATTATCCTTTGATGTCTAGTGATTAGTCGGAAAACAGAGTCATCTAACTATGAACGACCAATTTTACTTAACCTTACTGAGTGACAGATCTATGGCTACGTTTCCCATAAATACCTTATGTTGTTTCACGGTCGAATTAATTCAGGTCATATAATTGGATCATGAAGCCCACGGGAAAGTATCTTTAGTAGAAATCATTCAAATTTCTGAAGCTCTCACTTTCAACGAAGGTCAAACAGATTCATTGTCGAGTTAGTAAAACAAACAAATTTTGAGAACGACTGGGCAAAACTGATCCTTGTTGTTCATCATCATCATCTTTCATCATCATCATCATCATCATCATCATCATCATCATCATCATCATCATCATCATCATCATCATCATCATCATCATCATCAATTCCTTAACCCAAGAGGTCTTTGGGGCACCACAGCTGACTTTACAACCAATTCTCTTCATCTGTTCCTGTTCTATATTGCCCTTTGGGAATTTTCATATCCAATACCTATCCACTCCTTAATGATGCCTTCCCACCTCTTTTTCTTTCTGCCTCTTCTTCTGCACCCCTCGCACATTGCCTAACAAGATTGTTTTGCCAGTCCAGATGATCTTGAGATATGACCATAGCACTTTAGTTCGCGCTTTATTTTACAGCGGTAAAGAGGTCTTCAAAGTATCGGATGGCTCGTTGGATCCTGTTGTTGACTTCTTTGTTGGTTTTATGGTCAATTTAAAAAATGTCCAAAATCTTGAGGTAGCATCTTATTTCAAAGGTTTGAATCCTTTTGTAAATCTGATGCAAAAGTCCATGTTTTATAAGCATACAAAAAAAAGATATGGCAAGTGATTTCGTCAGCCTTATTTTGGAACTAAAAGCAATGTTGGTATCTTTCCATATTGGTCTCAAACTAGTTATTGCCGATATTGTCTGGGAAATCCTGCAAAGTAGTTCTGGTTTTGAGCCCTCATCTGTAATAATTGTGCGGAAAGCTCGTGACTCTTTCCAGCTTCTGTCCACTGACCTTTATTTCTGCACTGATGCCATGTTTATTGTTTATCATCAGTTTGTTTTTTCGGCGCTAATTTCCATACTGTATGCTATGGAAGTTGTGACTGTTACGAATAAAAAATCCATCACTAATAAATTGTCTATTTACTAGCTATAGAATTGACAAGTCTTGTTGTTTATATATTTAATGCTGCGTATATTGTTGAAGAAACGATTCCAACTGTTATCAACGATCAGCCCAAGAGAAAGTGTACTGATCTAGTGCCATAAACTTACTCTTAGTCTTAAAATGCAATTTTGAACAGCAGGATAATTGTCCCGAGTTATTTTCTATCCTAGGTGGATACACTGCTCTTGCATCTCCCTCCAATGAAAGACGGTTTCAACAACGATCGATTCAGCAAATTGTTTCGCTACCTTGTGGAATTGAACGAAAGGCTAACTTTATTATTTGTGTGCTCAGGATGGCTATGAAAAGGTGGAAAGACTCGCGAAATACCCTAGGTAAAGGTCTTCTGGTTCTGGCTTCGCCGTTCACATGTATAAAACCGCGTCCATTGACCAATTTTGATTTATTCGCAATGAAAAAAAAATCTGTCATTTGTCGTTTAGAGTAATGAAATGCGTAGATGATTATCCGTATGTCTAAAAGTGGAATTGTTTGTTAACCTGAATTCTACGACTGGACCATAAACGTATTGGATTGAATAGGTAGTAACGCCTCAATGTCTAATATATTTGCAGTCGTACGTGCCAGCGCTGGTCGGAAAACTACATCTGTTATAAAATACTGCTTTCACAAACCTGTATGTGACATCTTGGTGTTGAAGAACTATATGCACTAGCGGGAAGCAAAGTTATCTCAATGCCAACATCGAAAGCACGTGCTGAGTTTGGTTGTCACTGATAAGCTACAATTAAAGCATATACGAAGAAAACCTGTGAGGTGTGTTGTCATGTGTGCTGTTTGTGGACTTGTCGCAGCAGCAACCGCTGGCCTTTGTGTGGCTGGAGTTGACACAATAGCAACTATGAAAGGCATTCAACTCGGAATTGTTGCAGAGCCATATCATTAGTAACTGGTGTGGATGGGGACATCGGAAAAAATAATTATATTACGGTTATAAGTAGTCACAGTGCAATATACATTTGTACTAGGTGGTCCTCAAAGATAAGACAACTACCAATGTTTCAGATGGAAAACCAACGACGACCCGGCGCACAAACGCAAAAACTGGGGCGCATGTGACCGTAACTGATATGCAATCAGTAAAACTCAAATAAAGCTTCGGTTGACGGTGTATATTAATTTGTCTGCCAGCTCACTACACTACAACTTCCATTAACGTATGGTTAATATTCAAACAAAATGCTGAGGATAATGAATCTTTGTAGTCTATATGCGGGTTACAATAACAGATGCACGAATGCATAAAAAATCCAAAGAAAAAAATTGAGACGAACTAAAAGTGTTTACATGCATGTAAACCAGAACTGGAATTGATTAAAATACATGTACTTTAAACAATTGCTGACGAATTCGTCTGAGGTTTATATTCCTCTGAGAATCTCCGGTTATTTCACACGTTTATCCCACAGTTGCTAACTAAAACCAAGAAAAACATATTATTACTGGGAGTCACTATCTTCACTGGGAGACCAGAACAAATTCATAACGACAAAGAATGTCTTCACTTCTTAAAGGGTATTTTCATCACATGTTGGGGTAGGGTAACTTTTCATCAAAATATCGTAGACAAAACCAATGACTAGAGCATATCCCTCATAACAAGAGTTTCTTCATCTTTTGTTTTAGAGATGATGGATTGTCTTTAGTTCTTTAGTATTGTAAAGAGATTGAGTCTTGACAAAAATGTTTTACTATTTTATCAAGTAGTCGGTACACTTTGCCTAAAGTGTGTGTGGCCTAATAATTTTGATATCATAATTAGCATATATCTTTATATGATTCTGATTGATCTGAATAACCCCATTAATCTTTGTGCAGTATTCTCTTTACTGATTGGCTGCGATCATGGAAATAAAACTTTTTAAAATTCTTCTGGAATGTTTTGTTATCAATGAACATTTTGGTGGTCATTTTTCAACTTGATTCAAAGCTCAAAAACAAGAACGACAACAAGAAGTAAAACTAATGATATTGTGTGTGTGTGTGTGTGTGTGTGTGTGTGTGTGAGAGAGAGAGAGAGAGAGAGAGAGAGAGAGAGAGAGAGAGAGAGAGAGAGAGAGAGAGAGAGAGAGAGAGAGAGATGGTAGGGGAGAAGAAGGCGTTAGACCGGTAATACAGAATCCACTGTATATACAAAAATGGTTTAAATGTTAACCTACAGACGTAAAAAAAACTGAACTCTGTTCACTGAAGAATGTGGTCATAAACCGATTTCTCAACTGACATGAACTTTATTACATGATTGTATGAAAAAATGGCCCATTAGTGTTGATGAAACTATTTTGATAAGCTAAGTTTATCTCATCCTCATATAATGTGACAATAGGTATTCTGAGCTCAAACTTGAAGCTTGGTATTCGGCATTGGTTCTGCGAAAATAAAAAATGAAAATGAATGCATGTGAATTCTCCGAAACATCGCCTTTTTATTCCGTTCGAAGGCATTAGTAAAATAATCATATAAACAGTAAAAAACAACAATCCTTCTCCTGTAATAATCCATTCATCGTCAGTTTGTACCATACATGTAATTTAAATAAGAGAAGAGTTAATTAACACACTTCTAATACAGGTGGGGATAATGTTGCGCTTCTTTTACCGGAGGATAATTCAGTACACCTAGGCGCTTCGTCTTTTAAAGGGCATACATTCCACATGAGAATTCTCGCTTTAGGATGGACATAATGTCCACCTAATCCGGGTCATTGCCCATAGGTATAATTAAAAGTGGAATGACAACATCTAAGTTCAAATTAGGTTTCAACGTAAACAAGTTACAAGCGAGTTTGGATGTAAACACACTGATAGAGAATAATTTCCGAGTTGTGAAAATACAAGGGATATAACAAGTACTCTCTCTCTCTCTCTCTCTCTCTCTCTCTCTCTCTCTCTCTCTCTCTCTCTCTCTCTCTCTCTCTCTCTCTCTCTCTCTCTCTCTCTCTCTCTCTCTCTCTCTCTCAGCCGAATAAATATGGTTCAAAGTGTGTTCATAATTTTCGCGATTGAGCAATTACTTTCTTGTCACAGCAAGCAATGTGAACGCCTTGTATTATTAAGTGATATCAATAATCGAATATGATTCTGCAAATAGGTTTAGTTTATGATCACCGTTTCCCCATATATAATTGTATAAGTTAAAGTCTTCAAAGTTTTATTCGATATAATTCTATTTCGTGTATTTTACTTAATGTTTATTTCAGTTTATGATAATTTACATTTCTCACTCTATGCTAAACATATGATGCTATGTGGTTTTATGGTAACCATTGGTTTTGAATTGCAACCACTCACCACACTCACCCTTTCCGTATCATAATCAGAGATTGAGACTAGGACCGCGCATGAGCAAAGATTACATTTCTCTCCAAATTTCTTATCCAACTGAAAGGAACGAGTCTCGAAATGAAGACAGTATGACACTTATCAACCATTGTTTTAAACTTCATAAACTGTATCATTATATATTTTAGTGTTAAAATTAGTTCAAGCACAGCTTTGGAGAACTGAGTGTGTATGTAAGTCAATCAAAATCATACAAGCATCCAGTTTTTAACAAACTGTTTCAATTTTTTATATTCAGTTCATTGATTATGAATTGTATTTTACTTCATTTACATCAGGCTGGAGATACATTAGGCGCAACAAATATCACTGTTAATCATTTTGACAGTTTTCTAAATTGCTAAATTATGGATTGAAGACGGAATGGAAATGTAATAAATCTGAAATTTAGTTGTTGTTTTTTGTTTGTTTGTTTGTTTGTTTTTGTTTTTGTCTTCTGCTCTGACTTTACCGATTTTATTTATTTCGCTATTTCGGAGAAAAATGTGTGACATAACAATGCTAATGTCGTTGTTGTCGTCTTTTGACTGTGGTAATAATTATGTATTACAGTTTTTGTGTAAGCCAATGTTAAAGAGTGTGTGATGTCAATGCCAACGTTTTTCTACGAGTCCTTTACTCAATTAAAGGCAATTAGTGGTTTTCTACGCAAATTTTCTTCCATCCAAGTAGTTTTAGCCATTGAATTAAGCATGCCTTTCCTTTTTTATAATTTAATTTTTCCCTTTTTGATTTTTACGAAATCAATGAGTTCATCTTTGAATAATAACTATGTTACTTTCACATTAATGTACCAAAAATGTCGAGTATGCAATCTGCATGCTTTTTGTTTCTTTCCCTCTTCAGATTTTATAACTTTCAATAGCTTTTGTTTCAGTGGTTATATTTCAACCAAGAGTTCTTGATGCAGATTTCATTTTTGCATGCAATGTCGTTGTACACAGCAGATTTTAAACAATAACTGTACGACTGTGTTACATATAATAATAACCATGTACGACTATTCAGCTATTCCATGGATAACCACAGAATGATTTTTTTCTAAGCAAATCCACAAAATTTACTGTAACGAAACAGTTTCCAGAACTCATTTTAATGAATTTACAATAATCACTGATTCGTGTTTGTTCCAAACAATAAACTGAATACAATTTAATTCTAATAAATAATTTAAATAAATGATTATTTTCAAATTAAATCGAGGCACTTCATTAAATACATCTGCAAACCGATGTTAAAACAAGAATAATACTTATTAAGTATGAGTAAGAATAATTGTTAAGTTTACTCTTTATTTACATCTCCACAGCTCTATTAAGACCATATATCGTAGTTCATCCATGCGACTTTTTTCACAAGACCTGACTTCGTCGAGATAGAACCCATCTGACCAATTCAACCATCCAGTCAGAAACTTACTCCAAGCTTGTAAACAGATTCATTAAAAAGGCTGAGTTTAAAATTAGTAAACACCTACTTCTTGATCTATCTAAAACTAGAATCCCATGTAGCAGAAGTCACACACACACACATAAATACACACACACATTACAAAATATACATAACATCACATATTCACATTTGCCAATTACAATATTATCATATTAACAAGCGGCCTGAAACCACCCGATGAGAGTACGTTTGAGTGTTTCTTATTGCTTCAGAGAAAGCAAAATTACCTCCAGCTGACCACTGGTTGGCTAAGGTGTTCTGGATGGTCCTTTTGCTCAATATGTATCTGCTTTGCATTCTCATTCCATCCCAGTCTGAATGAGGGAGAGTCAGCTCCTTGATGGTGAACATCCTCTTCCGCCAGTGTTTTGTATTCCTTGTCAATTTCAAACCTGTTTTATGTGCTTTACCAATGCGTCAGAACCTATTCGCATTCATACTCTATATCTGATTGAATCCCCATGCGTTAAGTATAATACAAGTTCTTATTCGGAACGCCAAAAGATAGAGTGGTTGTGCATTGACAGGACAGTCTTCCACATAATAGCGTCTAAATTTACAAGCAAATACGCAAAACAAGCTAGTTTTACATCTGTGATGTGATTGTTTAACCGGAACTGCAGAACTGACATTACATTACCAAGCAACAAAGCAACAAAACAAATCAACATAAATAAAACAAAATGCAAATGTAAGCATAATTTTGAAAATCGAGAACGAGACTATGCTCTTAAAATAAGTAGCAGAAAATAGTAAAAGGCAACCGGCTTTGTAAAAATCAAGAAATAATTTATTTCCCTAGAATTAAGTGAAAATGAAAAAAAGAAGTTACAGAATTCGAATTAAATCCTAAAATAATCCAAGAATTGCAGACACAAGTCCTGATAATTTAAGTACTGAATAAAATTCAGTAGAAGTCCAGAAAAAATCCAAAAAATTGAAGGCGATGATGTGTTTGATGTAGTTTATAGAGTGTGGATGTGTCAAAAGTCTTTTGTTGAATCACAGTAATATAATTCCAGGTTTGGTTTCATAACACATTTTAGGGATTTTCTCTATATCCTAGAATTATGTCAGAGCTTTTGTGTTTTTCCAGAGAAAATAATCAATTGAATTCAATAATAATTATATTAATTTCAGCGTTTATTGCTGACTCAGGGTGACGCAACAGCTTTCCGTTTCGACTGGGTGTGTGGGACTGGCCGTTCGTCAAGCACTCTATGTACAAGACCTGGTTTAAGAGCCCCGTTAGCATATAATGCATCCAACACTTCCTATAAACTCTAGCACATATTCTCTTTCTGAAGCAGACTGTTCCGGTGTGAAATCAGATGTGATGCTGCGCTATGTCACGCATGTACCTTGTTACGACTCTAGGGTCACAAACTAAGTAAATGACAAAAGCAAAACTGTCAAGTTATGTAAACTTTTATAACGGAAGTTATAAAACGAAAATTTAAGAGGAATTTAGTTTTACGAATTAAAGCCAAACTGATTACAAAAGTTATATCACAAGTCCTAATGACTCGAATGTTCCGAATGAATTCTAGATCATCGAATATGCTAGTTTGCCAACAGTTACGATGCATCACAAGAGCATTGTATGTATTGGTCGAAGGGAGATTTTTTTACTATACCATAGTTGCTGAGAGCTCGCAGCCACGAAAATCGAATGGATGGTTCCATGGTATATGGAATTAGCCCCAGCCATACTCCTCGCTAGGACCCTTTGAAGACGAAGAGTATGACGCTATTTGATTTACATTATCGTAAGCTTATTGATACAGGTTTGCGGCACTTGGCTTCAGTCCCATACCGATCCCTGCAACAAAGTTTACCAATACGGCATCAACAAGCGCCACTACCAGAAATATGGTGGATGCATGGCTGACCTGGGATAGGGTCACCTGTTTGCATTAGCGGTCAAATCAGCGGTCCCGTATTGCTTTCTAAAGGGTGGTCGACTTAAACACCTCCACTGTGTCAGGGACTCGATTTCTTTGAAACGACTGATATCTTTCCAATCAGATGAGGAGGTGTTAAATCTCAGGCTTTCAGTATTTCCGCCGATCACCGCCGCTCGCTGTGTGATTAGGGCGAGCTCGGATTTACGCTTACCCGGTTTGATCATAGTCAGTCAGTGCTTGTACCAACGAAGGAAAAGGTGTGGAAACTCATTAATATGAATGTCGTATAAAGGGCTTTCGCCACCTGGCAGCATTGGTAATATTGGTTAGGATGATAGCATGTCCTGTGTCCATAATACAAAAGGCACTGACAGTTATAGTTTTTAACAAGTCTTCGAAGTAGATGTGTGCGGGTCACAATTTTAGCAGAGCCTGGCGATTGTAGAGTAACCTTCTTCGAGGCAGTCGACCAATACTCCGTTGTAGAATATTTTTCCAAAATTCCTGGCAGACAACGAATTAGACATTCGTATTCTATACAGCTATATAAAAGATGGAGAAAGCATTAAAATGATATAATTAATTTGAGTCTATGGCGAATCTGTGCTGGCACAGGATATGGGTCCTAGAGGAACCCAGCAGCCAAATATTGACCGCCCTATCAAATACAAGGCGCTCGTGGTGTGAATATAGGCAGTTTGTCGCTGTTCAGCTACCAGCCTTAAAAGGCTTTTTTGTCTTGGCAACTTATGTAATTTTCTTTGGTGACTACATTTACATTTGTGATCGATGTTCTTTCTTAAGCACAGCAAGTCACCTATCAGCAGCTTTGGTTACTTGTGGCATTTCCTGTACCGCAAACGCATTTAGTTCTGCTAATACAACTGTAGTGGGTCCTGCTAATCTAACTGTTATATTCAGCTGATACAATTTTTCTCTGCATTATTTTCATGACTAATGCGAAACTGGACGAGTAGTGGCCGTATTATGACAAATAATGTTTGACATAGGAATTTAAATAATTGGGTGTTCTTTTATATCAGTCATTCAAGCTGCCTTTTGATAGAAAGAGCATTACAGTTCCCACGTAAAATAAGCATAAAAGCACACCTCCGAAATAAGCAGTCCTTTGGGCTCAACTTTAGTATCGCAATGGTGCAGATCTTTCCTGCCACATCTTCAGTCTTTGTCGTGTAGCCGTTGAGGTAAAGAGGTTAACTGATATATTCTTTGGCTGCACAAGAGGCCACTAATGATTACAGACTATCCGGCATCATTTGTGATGTTAATTGCATTGGCAACATTCACAATAGGGAGAATGTTATCATATTTCTTTGGTACTTACATGTACTGTAAATGAAATTTGAGCTAAATCGCTGCTCCCATGTTCTAAAAAAATGGGTCTGAACTAGCCCAAATTACACTAGCTTTAATAGTTATTAAAATAATGAAAATGGAATTTGCCAGAGTAGATTTTACCAGTTTCCGAAATTGCAATGCAATAATAAGTGTATAAAGAGAAACAAGTTATCTGCTCTTTTTGACAGCCAGGAAGTAAAATTGACTGTGCAGAGATAGAAGTCTTTTGAAAGATGCTCATCTACAGTAAGGCCAGGCTATACATACTATAAACCAAATTACAAAAGATAGGGAATTAAAAGTCATTTTAAAAGTATGTTACATATACAATGTCTTTTCTAACAACTAGGATAATCAGTAAGGAAAACACGAGAACTTAATTTTCTTGAGAAATCAAACACCAAGTAAAGTTCGAAACTATTCAGCTGAATTAATAAATAACCTTCATATGAACCTTGTGTAGATCCGTGTTTGTACTAAATTACTCAAAGCAGAATGATGAGATAAAACGACATGTATAATATACAATAACGGTTAGTTTGCAAAAACTACAGACAAAAAGGTATCTTATCCGTTTAAACTAGGACATCCATTTAATTTAAATACACAAATAATACTTGATATGGTTGGCTACATATGATTTCATTTTTCAGTAACTGATTTATTTGAAACGATGTCCTATTAAAATAGACATCATTGACATAACTGATATGATCGGCACAAAAAAGGTCAAGAGACAAACAACCATCACAAATTATTGTGTATTTTAATTGAAGAGTATTCAATGATTGCAGGGAATCCAAAGTTCACAACCAAGTCTTAGCTGGCCACGAGTGGATCATGAGTGATTGTCAAGTTCTAAACCTTTTCTATTCGTACCCAAAAATTCACTGATCTAAAATTTAAAGAAGCTTATAAATTATAAGAAAAAGTTATCACGAAATTCAAAAAATTCAAAAAATTGTATTTTCTTATAAGTGTCTGGTAAGCTGGAAGTTCCATTGACTGCATTAAATTGTACATATATGTCAAGAAAATAAAAACCAGGTGACAGTTTACACGAGTGAACCACGTGGTTCTCGCAAGTGATGCAGCCCTGGAAAAGAGTAACTCGATTAGAAAGTTACGTATGAAGGCTGTAATGATAAAGAACTGACCGTGGGAGCTAAAATCCTTCAATTTTAATGACTTCTCTGCTTCGTCAAGATGATTTGCTTTGTTTGTTTTTATTATTTGCAGGTAAGTTTATTTATTTATTTATTTATTTATTTATTTATTTATTTTTTACTCTTTACAATCCTGGCTGTAGTCAGTTACACCTACTTATTGCCATGTAGATTCTGAAAATCATCATTGGTTGCATGCGCTGCTGAGGTGGCAAATTGTGTATTTTACTACATAAAACAAAACAATTAAGAACAAAATTCACTAAAAAAGGAAAGAAACTACTGCACATATATTTATTTTAATTCAAGCAACCGTTGAATATATTGTGCAACTTTTTTGTAGCGAACTTTTACCTTTTGGAAAAAAAACAATAAAAACTATCAAACGTAAAGAAAGAAAGAAGTAAAGAACAACAATGTACCTGTTTTATTTTAAATAAAACCTCTGTGCATTCTTTCTAAAAATAGATCCTATGTTGATTTATTTTATATATCGGTTCAATGTATAATTTTTTCCGTCAATTTCAAACTAAAATTTATTAAAAAATCAGAAGCATGTAAAATATCTTATTCAAGCTAACTTGCGTCCATGACTGAAATCTGCATCTTGTTTTCTGCCGTAACTGTTTTAAAATAAGAAACATTATATTATAATACCTTATAATTTTTTCAACTCTTCATTTGCCTAATTGCTTCCTATATTGGCTTTCAAATATGGATTTAAAACAAAAGAATCAAAGATATGCTAGTGACAACCACTGGATTATTAAAATATCATCCTTTTCATGTGTTAGTTTTTCAGTCTCTAATTTTTTATTTAAATGATATCATTGACTGACCGAGTTCGTTCTTGGACATTTGACGTGCGTTAAATAACCATATCTACTTTCGAACTATATATTATATCTTTTGTGAATATATCTGATATCCTTTGTTACTATATATGATATCATTTGTGACTATACATGATATCAGTCCGATCATCTCTTACTGTATTACTCATCTCTTACTGTATTATAGATAATCTTCCTTTTGAATATATATGTATATATATATATATATATATATATATATATATATATATATATATATATATATACATATATATATTTATATATATATATTTATGTGTGTGTGTGTGTGTGTGTGTGTGTGTGTGTGTGTTTGTGGTTAAGATCAACTCTGCAGTTGTATCGTAGATAATCTTCTTTTTGAATATATATATATATATATATATATATATATATATATATATATATATATATATATATATATATATATATATATAATATGGTTAAGATTATCTCTACAATTGTATCGTAGATAATCTTCTTTGTGACTCTATATGCTATCCTTAAGATCATCACTGTAATTTTATTATATATATATTCTTCTTTGTGACTATATGATACCCTTATGTTTATCTTTGTAATTACATTATGGATAATCTTCTTTGTGACTCTATATGATATCCTTAAGATCATCTCTGTAACTTTATTATATATATATATATTCTTCTTTGTGACTATACGATACCCTTAAGATCATCTCTGTAACTGTATTATATATAATCTTCTTTGTGACTCTATATGATATCCTTAAGATCATCTCTGTAACTGTATTATAGATGATTCTCTTTGTTACTCTACATTTGATATCTTTAAGATCGCATTATAGATGATCTTCTTTGTGCTTCTATATAATAATCTTAAGTTTATCTCTGCAATTGTATTATAGATAATCCTCTTTGTTACTCTATAAGATACCCTGAGGATCATCTCTGTAACTGTATTATAGATAATCCTCTTTGTGACTCTATAAGATACCCTGAGGATCATCTCTGTAACTGTATTATAGATAATCCTCTTTGTGACTCTATAAGATACCCTGAGGATCATCTCTGTAACTGTATTATAGATGATTTTCTTTGTTACTCTACATTTGATAACTTTAAGATCATATTTGTAATTGTATTATAGATAATCTTATTTGTGCTTCTATATGATAACCTTAAGTTTATCTCTGCAATTGTATTATAGATAATCTTCTTTGTTGCTCTATGATATCCTTTGGTCGTCTACGTAATCGTATTAAAGATAATATTCTTTGTGACCAGCTATGGTATCCTTAAGATCATTTCTGTAATTGAATTCTAAATTATTTTCCAAAACAGTTTCTCTACACAACATGTACTGCACAGCAAACCTTGTCATTCATCACGCTGCATTATTCATTTAGTTATGATGACCTACATCATCATTCATCATGCAGCATGTCATTTTTGTAACAGAAAATAGTGCGTAGAAACCTAGTGATTTTAATGTTCACCAACTGCATGAGTATGTATCCGTATATACGCATAACAATTGCTTGGTATTAGGATCTAATGATACGACGGCACAGTAATGACAAATGTGGTAAATAAAAATAAACTTATTAATTATATTTGATTAAATGATTGACTTTCCTATGGATACCAGTCACAGTGTCTAAAAGATAAAAAGGAATGTAGTATTATTGTTACATTTTGATGACGATTCAAACTAAAATACGAGGAGAAAATATTTATATTTCCTATGATTTAAATGTATGAGTAAATAGTTGGTATTGTATGAGGTAAAAAATTAGAAAAATATCGATAGCTAATCTCTCATACATGTAATCTGATAGCTAAAACGTTGCTATTTATTTATTTATTTTATTTTTTTATCTTTCTATCTATTTATTTAAAATATCACAACCTTATATAAGACATTAAAAAATGTAGAAAGTCGTATCGAACAAGTAACATATAAACTGTCTTCACTTCCCCACATCCCAAAAAACGAAAGAAACTCCACCATACAACACCAATGTAGTGTGTGTGTGTGTGTCCATTCAACATTACAATAAAGACAAAAGTAATCATACAGTATTTTTTCACATCTCAATATTATATATTGCATATTCGTATTATTGTGATATAATAAAATGGGTACACATCTAGCATTTCAACAAACTGATATTATAAATTCTTCAATGTTTAAAGACGAAATACTAAGGGATGGATTTTTTTCCTGATTTCATTACGGTCACCTAAATCCTTCTGCAAGGCGTTAAGGTGATAACTATATCAAGAATATCACATCTTCATTTTTTAAAATCAAAACATAAAGTAAATTATTTGCCATTGTATTGTTTCTTCGGGTTTACTCGCCTTTATTAATCATATGTGTGCTGCAATTTCATTTGCCATCCTTAGAAATATTTTAATTTTATAGAGATTTCATATGAGGTACTGGTCGATATAAATACTTGTGTTAGGTACAGCAGATGCCAGAAAATGCCATTGAGAAAAAAAATCTAACGATTCTTGTTAGCACTTTATATATTAAATTTAAAAGTTCTTGAACTTCGATTTGGCAAATAGTTCATAAAAAAAAATACCATAAGTATGTTTGTTAAATAAAGTGTAAAACTCGCAATATTAAGCAGCATTTTCTTTGAAAACCAACATCCTATTTAAAGGGAAAATCCAAATGTATTGTAAGTATTATAGATTATTTGCTCATCAGAACGGACATACGGACATTTTTATTATTGGTACTGCATTTCTACGAAATACAAATCGCTGGCATTTATTTCTACAAAGATATTACCTACTTCTGACATATTGACATGTATTAGTTGAGGTTGTGTACACATCCTCCATGCGCAATGGAAAGAATTTTCGCATACCTCTATGCTTCTTTCACGTACTGAGACAGAATTTCTTTACGTGTAAGTGTCGAAATAATACACAGTCAGTCTAACCACACGCAAAAATCAGACTGTGCTTGTCGAAAGTACACTAACGTTAACAGTTATTAAAACATCGAAAATAAACTTAGGGAAGGCAATAATAGCTTCCAAAAAGTACAATGAATGAATTGCAAGATTTATAAAATGCATATTGTACCTTGCGTCATTCCGAATATGCAGAAATGTCCGCATCTTCTTGCATGGTCGTTTTGAAAATTATCTTAGTCAGTAGATGTAGAGTTCCATTCCAATAGCACAAAATTCTACGTCTACTGGTCAAGAAGGAGAAATATCGGAAGATGTACAACAGTTCCATTTCATGCACCACCATACTCATAAATATAAAAAAAATTTCTAAACTATTTCCATAGGAAAGGGTTTTTTTGTTCATATCGTATTTAGACTTTCCTTTTTATGAAATATATATTTATTTTTTAAAAAAACGCGGTAAAAAGATTCATAAGATATTCTGTAAAATACGGTGTTGTCCTGTGAAATTTCTTAACAAATTGTAATAGGGTTCCTGCTGGTCGAGTGGTCGCCTTTACCGATCAATGCCATCTCGCCTATGTCAGCTTGGATTCGAGTCTCAGGCTTGGCCAAATTAAGCATGTGAGATAGCTTGCCTGCTACCTGAGTCGGTGGTTCTTCAGGGTTCTTCTGTCACTAAGAATACTGGCTGCTGAAAAAATGGCGTTAAATCTATAAACTAGAACAACAATTTGTAGCAGAAAACTTTCTTCAAAATCATTCTAGATTTACAATATGAGCCATTTTTGTCGCAAAGCGGGTTGCCACACATGGTATGAGCAGTAATTCTATATATCTTTCGAAGTCTTTGCATGGCTTTTTAAGAAATTGACAAGGTTCTTTGGTCGTATTTCGACCAGATACGTCATTGCCATTAGAATGACGTCTAAAGTACGTAACCTGCCTAAAGCATGTCTTAAATAGGGACTGATATTCCCTATGCTTGTTGTACCAAGTTTCATTAAGTCAAAATTATATGATCATAATTCATTTTTGTTCAAACGTGACTTTGTTAAGAGTATGAAAGCAGAAGTTAAATTCTACCGTGTTGGGCGTTATTCTTACTTGACTACCATGAGGAAACACACGACCTGTATGTGTGTGTATGTGTGTGTATGCGTGTGTGTGTTTTCTCTGTATTTGGCTCTTAGGGGGTAGATTCATCTTAGCAATATAGAGGTTCCATGGTTTACATATAGTCATATCACAAATGGGCATTTTTATTTTATTCGACACCAAGTATTTACGGACTCATACATACAAAGACGTACACTAAAATGCTGGGCTTGATTTTCGATGTTTTCTATTTAAGAACAATTGGGAATGGTAGATTAAGAGGTTAACTGACTAAATTAATGAAATATTGAAGTACATAAAACAAAATTTGCAGATTGAAAGTAAACCTATAAAAGCATAAACAAACTACATGCAACTTAACAAGATCGACTTTTGTGTACGTGTATTTTGTTGTTACTTTCGTTTACATCTCATTTCATTTGGGTTAAATGAGATTACCCTTTAAATAAAAGACACGTGAAGAACAAATTTTGAAATAGAAATTTCATTTAGCATAAGCGCGGTTTCATTTAGCATTAATTAGAAATTACAATTAAACTACATACATCATTTTATGTTGCTGCAGAAATTCAATCAAATCAATGTGCATCGGAGATACATCCACTTTTTACAAATGCTACAATCGCAAACTGGTAAGGTGTGTTTGATAACAATACATACTCCCTAGTAAGGTGTGTTTGATAACAGATAGTGCGTACTCTTAGGTAATGTCTAATTGATAACAGTGCCTACTGCTTGGTAAGGTTATGTTTGATAACAGATAGTGCGTACTTTTTGTTAAGGTGTGTTGTGTTTGATAACTGTGCGTATTCTTTAGAAACGCGTTTTTGATAACAGTGCGTACTCTTTGATAAGGTATGTTTGTTAAGTGATAGTGCGTACTCTTTGATATGGTGTATTTGATAATATATAATGCGTACTCTGGTAAAATTTGTTTGATAATAGTGCATACTCTTTGGTAAGGTTTGTTTGATAGTAGTGCGCACTCTATGGTAAGGTTTGTTTGATAGTAGTGCGCACTCTATGGTAAGGTTTGTTTGATAGTAGTGCGCACTCTATGGTAAGGTTTGTTTGATAGTAGTGCGCACTCTATGGTAAGGTTTGTTTGATATTAGTGCATACTCTTTGGCAAGGTGTGTTTGACAACTGATAGTGGTACTCTTTCGTAAGAGTGATTGATAACACTGCATACTCTTTGGTAAGGTGTGTTTGATAGCAGTGCATGCTATTTGGTAATGTGTGTGTGATAACAGTGCGTACTCTTTGGTAATGTGTGTGTGATAACAGTGGATACTCTTTGGCAAATTGTGTTTCATAAAAGACAGTGCGTACTCTGGTGAAATTTAGATCAGGTTCGCATTTTTTTCTCA
This sequence comes from Potamilus streckersoni, assembly GCA_016746295.1. Taxonomy (NCBI): domain Eukaryota; kingdom Metazoa; phylum Mollusca; class Bivalvia; order Unionida; family Unionidae; genus Potamilus; species Potamilus streckersoni. The sequence continues at coordinate 607,022 of JAEAOA010001153.1, forward strand.
GTATCATTGCACACCCAAACTTGCATATGGTTTAAATGATCAGTGATAACAATCATTAGGAAAATTTTGTAAGTATATCACGATTTGACAATAATCGTCATTTTATTACTGAATTATACATAATATAAATGTTTTAGCAGTTTAAAACAACCACGGCAATCTGAACCCAATATATACGTTGTATTCAGTGCCGGATTACCAATTAAACACACTAAGCAAGTGCTTAGGTCACCAACCCAACAAGGACACCAGAAACAATTCATATGAGTTGTTGATGATAAATTGAATGAATTATATATGACCATTTTGATCTGTATGTGCAAGTATTTCTATTTGGGATGATAGCAATACTAGTAGTTTCCACAATTTTTCTCTTAATATTGTTCTTCAGTTCCACTTTTGGGGGAAGGGGGACATAATATTTTCAGTGCTTAGGACCCTGGACGGTTTTAATCCGGAACTGGTTGCATTTATTCATATTTGCGGGGAAAAAAGCTTACAAGTTTATCTATTTTTTTCAGCTAGGTTCAAAACAGAGCGAACAACACATTGTCATGTTTATATGACATTCATAAATTTTATTGACCATCATTATATTATGTAAATTTGCTTTTGTGTATTCCAACCTTTGACCGTATTGTCCGTAAATGTAAATGAAAGTTGTAGGGTTTTATGGATACCAGGTTACCTTCTTCGTATTTGTAACAAGGGAGAAACTGTTTTATTTAGATTGAATCTTTACACAGTCAGAAGACTCCAGATAATGATTATATCTGTAAAACGATGTTACACATAGTAGATATATGTGTTGTTGTGTCTACCTACCTACCTGCATGCATGCATGCATGCATGCATGCATACATACATACATACATACATACATACATACATACATACATACATACATACATACATACATACATACATACATACATACATACATACATACATACATACATACATACATACATACATACATACATACATACATACCAGATGCTGAGTAAACCGAGCCGATGGTTCGACAGTGCTAAAATAAAACACACAAACACAAACACAAACACACACACACACAAACACCTCTGCTCCTATCGTTTGAAACATAAACTATACAGATTTGTCCAGCTCGAGATATCCAAAGGATTTTACTCCGATTAACCTCGTTCTCCCCAGAATTTATTACAAAGGCTTATTAAATTAACATTCCAGCTGTAATCGCAGACTGATGTTTCCTTCATGAAAAGGCCTTGACCGTAAAACAACCTCTTAAAACTATATAGCGTTAATTTCCATTCACAAAATAAATAGACCAAAACTGGATGAGAAGCACATTGCATACGCTCTGGGTACAAAATCAGATAGTGATCGGACAGTAGCCTTATAATCTCATTTTCTTTTCTAACCCTCGTTGAAATATCTGTTTTGCCAGTTATTACGCATACCTTTCAAAGAAATAAGGTTGAACAACCCAGTCATGTCTGTCTGTATGCATTCTTGGGTGATATCGTACAGCTCTGACGATACCAGTGATAATAAAACCTTGAGTTACGAGTAAAACAGTTTTGTAAATATTCATAGCCGTTTGAAAACGATTTTCTGTCCGTTTGCAAATAATAGGGTTTGCCGGGGGAGAGAATTTGGAAATGTTGGACCAACACATGTACCTTGGAAATTACTTGACCTTGATAGTTATGTAAAACCAATTAAAAACAGCATTGCTGAACATTAAATTCTACCTGAGAATTAAATAATCCGATAATCATATTAATCGATCTACTGATATATTTTATTTTTGTGTATGTCGCCCATATGACGTACATAATTCATGCCACATAAAACGAAAACTAATTCCTGAATAGAACTAAATTTAAATATAGGTCTATAAATAAACTTAGAATCGCGATTTTCATAGACATAATCAAGTTTTTTTCTGATTATGTTATATACCAAGTTTCTAATTAATAGGTACTAATGAAATTCCACGATATCTTTTGTGTTACATGAATAATGCATATATATATATATATATATATATATATATATATATATATATATATATATATATATATATATATATATATATATATATATATATATATATATATATATATATATATATATATAGTTCTAATCCACCTATAAATGCCTTAATGGCATTCCTGAATCCGTATCTTTTCGAAATTATATTGTTGAACATCAATACCGTTAGCACTTGCTCCAGTTATTATTTGTACTGACTTTCTGATTGTAAATAACCGCTATGACAAGATTAAATATAACAACTAAAATGGTAGGTTAATAAATCTGCCAAATTCGTCTTAAATTATGCCTTTGGTAGCTAAATACAAATTTTAAGTTAAAAGTATGATAATGTCGTGTTGTTTCCTTGCTTTAGGCTCTTTTGGGCTGCCACATATGCTGTGTCCAACCAATCGGTACGACGCAGATGACATCAACAGAGGAGATAACTACGTGGACGATGAACATGTCGTTTACACATTAGATTTACTGAAGGCAAGGAAAATCTATACACCACATGAAACTTATTCAAGTAAGCTATTTTCCATGCACGTAATTAACGTTGCTAAAAAAAATATTAGAAAACTGCCAATACCAAAACCTATTTATCCGTTCTTTTCTTACCCAAACAGGTAGGACATGGATTGGAAGTCTACAAGAGTCACTGCTATTCATTCCTTTAGTGTCAGTGCCTTTGTTTCGTGGTTTTGACCGTATATATAAAGAACAAAATCCTGGCTTTGCTATCCCAGCGCAGGTTTATACAAACGAAACAAAAAAAAACACTTCCTCAAAAAACAAGTACAAAATATCTGGCCATTTTAACATTTCACTCTTGTTTATAGAAATAAAGTTAATAAAGTAACGGAGTGATACAATGTTACATGGTGTCCTATTTGGATTACCGTATTTGAAAATATCATGAATGTGTTTACTTTTGGAGTTAGTGTATTTCATAATATCTTGATTTTGTACGATTAGTGTATATCATAATATCGTGAATATATTTGCGAATGGAGTTAGGGTATTTCATAATATCGTGATTTGTTTAAGATTCTAACTTAAGATAATTAAAAATATTATGAATTTATTTACGAGTCTGGTGTTTAATGCTCAGGAACTGAGTTGTTTCTTGACAATGTTATGAACACACACACACATACTCACAAACACACGCACACACACATACACACATTCATTATCTCTAATTGTAATTTTCATTTCCATTTACTCATCTGGCCAAGGGAATGAAGTTATATAAAGGTTCTCTCTCTCTCTCTCTCTCTCTCTCTCTCTCTCTCTCTCTCTCTCTCTCTCTCTCTCTCTCTCTCTCTCTCTCTCTCTCTCTCTCTCTCTCTCTCTCTCTCTCTCTCTCACATGAACAGATAGTTAAAGATAATAACTGAAAATTACGTAAGACGCTATTGTCAGTATATTTTACAAATAAAATTGATTTCGTTGTATCGTTTTCTTACACACAGTAAGGGTGAATTCAAACAGTCCAGATAATAAATTTAATGACGTGCACGTGTCGTTAGAGGCACGTGACGAACGTTGTGGAGCGGGCCAGTTCATATTAAACAAGAACCTGTACCAACCATCAGGATGCTATAACATCGTGTCCACTCAAAGAAAGGAGCCAATGGGAAAAGCAACATTTAAGTGGAAAGCCCCGCTTTGCGGTTGTGTGACAATCAGGTACTCAAGTGAAATTTAAATATGATAGCTAAATAATTCATTACATTGCCGAGTTATGATACTATTATGTTTTGCTTTAGATTTGTGCAACGTTTACCGAGAACAAATGGAACATGGTACAGTATTGCAATTATAAATAATTATACCTCCAGGGTTTGAAGTTGGCTATTCATCAAAGATGTGACGAAATACATATAGTGATAGACTATAATCCATAGATCAAAGACAACTCCAATTTCATTTGCGTAAAATTGTTGATTTGTACTTTCCATGTCTTTTCAAAACAAATGCAGAGTTTCAAATGCATTAACTGTTTCCATTTGATTATTAAACATAATGATTCACGTTGTATTTGACAACTCGAATTTTTTGTGGAGGACAGTAAATAATTTGGTAAAAATCGCAGTCTGACCCTTTTGCATTATAATTAATTAAATACGACGACTTCGGACTACTCGGACCGTAGCAGTGTCGTCCCATTAACGTTCTCGGCCCATAACGAACTCGACCAATAACGTACTCGGTCCATTGCACGTTCGGCAAATAAGTCTACGATTTAAATATCAGCAATTTGGATGTAATATTTTTTCAAACGGTCATTTTTTCAGTCTTTGTATGTTTCTTTTAACGGTCATATGTTTGGTAATATAAATATAGGGAAAATATCAAAATGCCAGATTAAGTAACTTATATACTGTATGATCCACATTCTGAAACTGCCCTGTCACTATTATAATTGTTAAACTGAGATGAAGGAAGACGGCAATTGTTTACGTCACTGCTACTTGCATACAAGCATGTATTGCCACATGTGAATCTGTTTACGGACGCACTTCCCATCCGTATACCATAAATTTTGAAACAACGTTAAATATTTTCCACTATTCTACGCTTGAAACCTCTCTGTCCTTGTAGGCTTCTATTTTAATTGAGTTAAATATATATCAATTTTTAGTTTAACAAATAAGCATACATTCAACGCAAAAATGTATAATTCTTGTGGATTTATTTAGCATCACATTTTTTATCTTTGCTTATTTTTGCCCTGTCTTGTTTCGAATCACAGTACTAACCGTAATTAAATGTTTATTTATATAAATTTATTATCAGTAGTAAGTATTCCAAGTTTTCTTTTCTTGACCAGTTTAGTACCTGTAAAAGTTAAAAGGATGAACAATTTTCGTGTGGAAGTTTTTCTATGATATTTAAGGTACCGAGCTTTCAACAATCCTGACTGAATTAATTCGGTTAAGATAGAGTAGCATTAAGTCAAAAGAACAACAAATAATATTTTAAATTAATCTGAGTACATTTGCATACATGTTCACGTAGACGTACACTATTATTAACTCCAAGAGTAAACAATTGACCAGGAAAATCAAAACATGCGATCATTGATCAATGCCAATAAATTAATCACCTGAACAATTTACTGAAAATTACTGGTCGGGCGGATATCACGAGTGCTTTGATCCTAGGCTACCCCATTTTCTGACCAGCGCGTGTGCAATTCTAATGCGGGTGGTGTCTTTAGATAATCACTAAGTGCATAATTCATGTCCAAATTCTACTAAAACCAAATTTATTTGGTTGAACTTTTACACTTCCGATATTTGGATATGGTTTACTTTACAAAGTCGGCTCAATTGGTTAGCGTATTAGTCTATTTGACAAGTGCCTGAAAGGGCGATCACTTGAATCCTACCATCACGTTATCCTGGATCAGTTACCGTGGTTTGTCCTTGGTTAAAGCACTTCACTCCAACCGATTTACTTGGAACAGAATAACTTCTATGTGCTGCTGGGTTGTCAAATATCAAACCTAAATCATATGTAAAATAGCATTCGCCAAACGAGCTAAATCAGCTCCGACCGTGCTAGAAGATTTGTCAACACTTACCATTTCATTCAAACAGGGCAGTAGTTCACTCAGCGACTGGAGAGTATTTTCTGGACGATGACACCGAATATAGAGGTTCACTTGTAAAAACCGTCTGCCCACAAGGTATGTATGACTTGCTTGACATCTACCAACGTTTAGTTTTCCAATCAGCGTACTCGGACGTTTTTCATTAATAAACAACAATATTACACGCACAGTCGTTTGACACTCGGTCAGCCTCATTGAGTCGCTATTAGCATCGTATTAGTTTGAATTTTTGACGAAAATCTGAATAACAACATTAAATATCCTTCATTAATCATTGCAGGTTATACTTTGTAGCACTTAGTTACAGAAGATTTTACAAACGCCGAGAAATATGTGCATAAAATTGCGTTTTATGCGAGTTTGATCTCCATCTAGGAAACTATTTACTATTATCTTTAAAACAAGTCGTTGAATTGTCTATTCTTTAGAATGGACACATATCTCCAACGTCCGTACCAATTTCTGAATATTCTAAGCGCTAAGTGTCATTCTGATAATGGACCTTTCCAAACATCGCTCAAAAGCATTCATTAACTCATTTAACAAAACAAAAACTAAAACATTCATTACATCAACTTAAAGTATGACGTGCTTCAAAATTAAACGAATTCAAAGATATAGTTTATGAGATATTTTTATTCAAAGTTACTATATATTTTCTATGTTTTAATCCTTGATGTGGAAACGTTTCCCAGATGATGACCTACATAATTTAACACTATACAACTACTCACGCCAAACCCATATGATGCCTGGAATTAGATAGGTACTAAACAATGTTGATTAACTTGTTAGAAGGGTCGTTAATTCACTGTGTCTGTGCGTTCATAGTTTGAACTGGAGGATCTGTTTTCTCTTTCAAACATTGGTACATTTTTCGCTATTGTAAGTTTTGCATCGAAAAATAAGAAAATATCGCAATCGTGTTCTACATGGAGAAGACGTCTTCATAAAGTAGAAGTTCTTTACAACAGAATGAAAGCATTGGCTACTTTGACAATTGCTGAGACAAATATGGACGTATGAGGGAAATATTTAACAGAACCTTTAAAGACTGGACTGTGGAAGTATCACACTATATTAAATCAGAAAATAGATCGACGCTGATCAGCTAACTAATGGATACAACTAATCTAATTGCAGGTCAACAGACACGACTCTGGTTGACAAAAGAAAGGAGAAAATAGATCAAACAAATACATCAATATCTTCGGTAACCTAACAACTGATGCAATATTAACACATAGTTTAAAATGGGTGAAAATGATAAAATTTTGAAATACTAAACACGATTTTAAAAACAATTAACATTACTGAGAAGCTAACCTAACTTGTTTAAGTATTGTCGGTAATTTAGTTGCTTGCTGAATAAATGCCTGAATGGAGAGGAGATAGAAGGAATTTGCTATGAAATATAATCATCTGTTTATGATAAAGATGACATATATTCAACGTTGTTGAAAACAAAGCAACTGAAGGTTAGAAAATATGTATTTGTGAAATGTGGTATAATGAATTGTGTTACATTTGGAACACAGCTGAAAACACATTGAGCTTAAAATAAGAGTCAGATGAAAATCAATTTAAAAATAGCATGGTCAAAAATATGTAATGGTTTTCATTTAACATTATAAATGAATGGAAGAATGGAAAATGTTATGCTGCTTCAGAAAAGCAATCGTGTCCAAACAGCCAATGTACGAGATACATCCACTTTGAAGCTGTTACAAATGCATCAAGCATTAATGCAAATGCATTAAGAGAGAGAGAGAGAGAGAGAGAGAGAGAGAGAGAGAGAGAGAGAGAGAGAGAGAGAATCGCATGTGCATATGAACAGATAACAAAATAGAGTCGTCATTAATTTTCAGAAGAAAAGCAAATTTCAAATATAAAAACCTGGATTTTGCCAAACGCACACGTTCCTTTAGTATGAACTTCTTAAAGGACGCTGCGATACGAATACGCTCATAAATAAAAAGACCAAAAATAGCAATACTCACACTGTATGATACATTTTAGACCTGTCCTGAGTTTTAATAAGAAACATTAAAGTGGCTGACTATCCTTAACGTAGCGATATACGATTTTGGTACACTATTACTACACGGAACCACATTTTTTACATGCATGCTAATGATATGTTAGATAGCTACACGTTAAAATTGTACAATGATGGCTCTATCAAAACATGCTAATTACACTTTGGCAGAATAAAATCAATTAGTCGGAGGAAATATTAACAGCTTGTTGTGGGATTTAATAATGGTATTTGAGAGACAAAAACTGTACCAAACATTATCAAATCAGTATACAAATGTTATACTCCTCCAATATGCGAAAATTTAAATTACCATTACTTGACAATTGTGTATTAAAAACAAATAACGATAATATAGATTGAAACAATAATTTGATTTGCAACAATTTTAAAATTGCATCACTGGTTCAAGGAGGCATCACATGGGAATAAAAGAACAACAAATATTTGGTCGGTAGTGAACTGTAAGAACATAAAGCAATATACCAAACGTCTTTGACTGTACTTTCGCTTTTGCTTTTTTTCCCTGCTTACAACGTAGATATAATTATATAATTAAGTATTTTGAAATACTGGAAAATATTCTTAGTTGATGAAATGAATTCTGAATTCGGTGGCAGACAAAAATAAACATGTTCCACTAGTCATGGTTCCTTATGTAAGTCAGCAACGGATTAACATATAAGGGAATAACTAGACTCTGTGAAAGTATATATTGTTGTTGTTGTTGGGCTTAACGCCATTTTTCAGCACACGATAGGCTATTCATGGCGGCCAGTATTAATGGTGGAGAAAAAACCGGGAAATTCGCGGAAAGAACCACCGACCCACGAGAAGCTACTGGCAAGCTTTCTCACATATTCACATTCGCCGAATCCTAGACTCAAACACACGAAGACAGAGGTGAGATGGCAGTGATCCGTAACGGACAGCGCTTTAGACCATTAGGTTACGTGGTCTGTAAACTAGATGCACCGGTACAAAATAGAGCGTCTGTTACAGTATTTTTTTTAACAATATCCAAGACTTTGTCTATGTCTATCTATGCGAGTGAGTGTATATCAAAATGTCTAAGCGAGAAAGTATTTTTCAATTCCAAAAGCAAATCAATACTGTTACAGTTCAGTATTGAGTGTGGCAAGAAAAAATGGTAAATAACTCGAATAAGCAGGATTACAAATTCTCTCTGAAGTCTGTCTGCCATGTAATAGTAAAACGCTAGAACATAGGTAATGTTTAACCACACTTATTTAGAACAAAAATATATTTTGTTAAGCGACCATTGGCTATTCACAGAAAAATACATCACATCTGATCTTGTCACTGTTTGAATAACAACTGAGGCCAATTCGAAGCTATATATATATATATATATATATATATATATATATATATATATATATATATATATATATATATATATATATATATATATATATGTATGTATATATATATATATATATATATATATATATATATATATATATATATATATATATATATATATATATATATATATATATATATATATATATATATATATATATATATATATATATAATATCGGTTAGCCAATGAAGTAAATTACAGTGAGTCTTATTGCAAAATACATCCCAGAATGTTTGGACGTAATATTTTGTTCGAATGTTACATCTGCGTGTTAAAACAGCACGTCTAAGTTACCTTTCGTGACATTTTACCAAAAGATGAGACTTTTTTTCCTATCGGTGTAATTTTTTAAAAATTTGATGTGTATATTTGACATTCACAGAAAAATATACCATATAAATGTGTTTTGATACTTTCTCAAAGCAGGACTGATAATTTCAACCTAAAATCATTACCTGACTCATTCAAGAAAGTGATTGACTCTGCTATTTATCAGTCTCTTAAATTTGGGAGAGTAGGTATACAACATATGTTATTGCAGTGATTCAACAAAAACAATAGAATACTACCTTGTTTAAAAACATCTGTTGATTGAAATAACAGTTGCCAATGAATATTTCTCCCAATGACACACTCACGCCAGTGAATGTTGGGAAAATGGCATTTGGTGTATGTGCATGTGCTTATGTCTGTGTGTGCTGTTGTTGGGTGGTATAGATGGTGTGATGGACAATATTTTTGTGACATTTCTTCTGTTTTAAATTCTAAGCTTAACACATGACTTTTGGATAGTGTGTATGGGGTGTTGGATGGTAAAAGGGTATGAAGAAAAGAACAACCCACCCCTCCTCTACAAAACTTAATTATTGAGACTCCACCCAATAACAAATTGTTGATGGGAAGTTAGGTCATATACGGGATCTCTGTTTTCAAATTACAGATAAGCATATTCATCTATTTTAAATCTTTATCATCCTTGTTCATTCTTCTTTAGGAAATATTACATTGTTCGAGAAAACTAGATCCCGGTTATTTAATTTTTCAACAACTTCAGTATTATTCCGGCAATGTCCCAGACTTCAGCTTGCCTGATTGATTCATATTTTATAAAGACAATAACGATTGATTTATCAAGGCAGATATTAAAATGTCTTTTATATTATAATCATGCAAGTTATCCTTCATTTTTTTGTAAACCGTCAGTGTGTTCCTAAAACAATACTAAATTATCGGCAAAAGTATAATAGCTCAAAACAACGCATCATTGTCAGTACGAAATATTTCATGTATATTGTAATGATATTTACAGATCGTGCTCCATGTTAACATTTGTGCCTAGAGTGGCCCAAGATAAAGACATATGCCCACCATATTGTTAAATTCTCATTTCCTACCATACTGTCTAAAATTTGAATCCGCCCCACCCGAGTAACTCACGCTGTTACATTTATACAGAGCCACAAATTGCCAACCTAATTATACATTATTCTAGGACCCCAGAGTATACAAAATGTTAAATCTATAGGTGTTTGTAACACCAAATTACCCTATCGTCAGAATTTTATTTCTCGTCCCTAGACTGACATCCTATACTGTTTGCATTTTGTTTGGTAACAGTGATGAATGTGTAAGAACATGTTTTTAAAGATCTGATTCTTTGTGGTTTGGCGTAGAAAGAGGTAGATGTCAGGAACGTTTCTATTTAGACAGACATAGATTAGTTTCTTGTTTGTTATATCTTTTTTGAAAACAAAGAGCTTACATCCGCTATTTTGACTCATACAGTTGACCAATTCATCATGACATTTTTTTTATTCTTTAAAATGATTAATAATTTACAAGAAGAATTTGTTAATGTCTTATTACACTGCAGTAATTTGGTTAATGGATTTGATTATCCGTACTAATGATCTAATAACGCTTTTAGAAACTGTTGGGATGATTTATTATTCTGTTAGGACGAATTTAAAATCCGTTTAAATGATTCACTTATCGTTCTAACGAATTACGAATCCGATATAACGATTTAATAACTTATTACGATTTACTAACTTATTGCAATAATTTAGAAACCCTTCTAAACTACTTAGTAAACCATTTGAATGATTTAGCAATATCTATTAGAATTAATTATTAATTCCTTGGAAGGATATAGTATTCTGTTCATACAAAATTTTAATCCTTGTGAACATGTTTATAATTCCTTACAATTATTAAGTATTCATTACATTAATCTGTTATGATGATTTAATTGCTTTATCTCCAGTGGCATGGGTATTACGCCATTTGCAGAATAATTCAATTTTATAAATAAAAATGTAACAACAGCCAAACTGTCATATACTATATTTTGTTATGATTATCTTCCTTTGAGATTGTTTTTTGTATTGTGCATGTTACTAATGCGATGTAGGTTTTGGAAAAATTCTGCCTTTTGTTCTTGGAATAATCTGGGTAAGATAATTAGAATGCAGCACGTTTTCAATTATTAATATTTGAAGTCATACAAAATATTAGCTAGTAAAACGCAAATTATTTAAACTAATGTGAGAAGAGTTTTATCACTTTCTTGAGAAATATTTTTGGAAGTTTATATTATCAGTCATTAACACAGTTTAACCACAACTTAAATTTTGAATGTTATGTTTATGCGTCGATAATGAATAGAAAAACTCAATATGAATTTGTAACATTGTTTCTTAAGTTAGAAAGTGCTATCAGCTATAGGCATTGAATATTAACATTTTCATAAATTAATCGAAAACGTCTCAATGCAAGCCAAGGACACCGATAACACCAAAGATGATGACGATGAGGAAACCGGGACCAATACATCACTTTATGTTGTGGAGGTGAGATTCTTTTATATTTCATTCAACTGCCATATAGAACACATGTTCTGATTTCATTTATGCATTTTAATGAATCTAATTAGAATGGGCGCAAAAAAGGTAGTTATTAAAGCAAAGCGGTTAAGAAATAAAATCTTGTTTGCATGACATGGAGACAAACTCCTCTTTGCACGCTCAATTCGTTCCGACTTCACACAATTTAAAGTTATGAAAGGCGCCGCTCTAAATCCAATATCTTGATTGTGATCTCTATGGAAAACCTGTGAATTAGTTAAGTATCACGATAGAGAGAAAAAGAACGAGAAAATCAGAAACTTTAGGTGGACTGAGCTTGAGAAGAAGTATGGTTCCAGTTTGGATGTAAATGACAAATATTGACAGATATTCTTTGTTGATATTTTCTAGCATAAAACGCACTTTGTCTTAATATTCGTGTAAATTACACCACATAAGCGCAGAAAGACTTGAAACAGAAATGGTATTATACTACCATTTCTAGGTTATTTCTCAAGTATCACTAGAGTCCAGAACTATTAAGATTACAATGTAATATTGATCGGTCTGTTTTATAAATTGGCGCGTTGTTCATGCATCTTCAACCCATAGACGTCATGTATTCAGATTCTCATGGTCACTGATGTTAGTGGTCAGTAACCTTAACCTTGCAGCAGTGCAAGAGATCAATACAAATGCGAATGCGCTTGCCTCATTTTGTTATTGTTTGGTCGGTTTTAGAAACTTAAACAATTACATGTTCTTGTGTCAGTTGATTGAATATGTTTGCCTCTTGGGTTTCTTGTGACAGATTGAAACATGGAAAGTGAAAATAACATTCATTGGGATTCTGACTGGAAGCCTTTTACACGATTTTTATTCACTTTGATCACCGAGCCTATGCGAACACAGGTGGCATATTAGAAACTTAAATTAAATTTATTTTAGCATTGTATGGTTCAAAACGGCATTTTGTATTGCGCTTAAAAATAAACTTTTTCCAAGTAGATCAATGATGTGGAGGTAATCAATTGTTACCGATGCTAATATTTTAAAGTCAACACATCCTCAAAATAACATATTTGATGGTTTTTTTAGTTCAAATTAATTATAATTGAAGTCTTAATTGTTTATGCATATTTTAAACTTTCAGACACACCTTATACCTAATATTTCAAAAGATTTTGCCTTTTTGAGATTGTGTTGTACTGAACAAAATGGTATTGACTTCTCTGAGAGAAATTCCCATTTAGTTCCACTGTGTTCTTTAATTTTATTTCAGGACAGTGTATGTTTGTTAACCTTGCCTTTTTTGCTGTTTTTGCCTTCAGTATATCTTCTAAAATATTACCGTTTCGGTTGCAACCTTTTTCTTTCACGCCAAGTAAGAAATATCGTCAAACATAATAAATGAACAAAGACAAAAACCTATGTCTTTGAAAAGTATGTTCTATTTAAAAAGCAGTTGCCATGCACCATTAGTCACTAATCTTTTGTAAACACTTGATTATTTTAGCCAGCATACGACGGAAAAGTGGAGTTCCTGTGTAGAGCCAATGAGAAAGTCGGTGGTGCTGAGCTTCTGGTAACAGATTATTTCAAAATCCGGCGCAATATTGTGCTTCTGAATTTACGGCAGGTCGAGGATCTCGAAGACGCTCTGGAGCAAAGACGAAACGACATACTGGTGTGCTGCAGAAAGGTGAGGAAAGGAATTCTCAGTTCATTTAAAGTTTCTTCTTATTCTGTAGAGTTGACCGTATTCAATTATCACCGTTCTTTTAACATTTATTTATACCATCCCCCTCCCATGATGGTATGACAATAAAAATATTTTAAATCATTTTGACTACTCTAGAATATAGTAAGATAACTCCTTCTTTGGAAAATAACATTACAAAAACAATCAAAATTTCATAGATAATTTAAAATAGTTCACAATTTAGCTCGCTCCATAAATATCGAAATAGAGTACAGCAATTTAAACGGTGAAGGACATACATTACTTTGTGTGCTAGGAGGTATATTTGTACTCTTTGACTTACTTCTCATGATTAAATTTATTTATAGTTTAGTTACATTATATGCAAATTTGACTACGCCATGAACATAATTTGTTGCAAAGGATATGCTCTTTATAAATCGTGAATATGTATAAGCAGTAAATAGAAAGTAAGGGTGGTGCTTAGGTTAAGCGGTCAGATTAATCAAAACGAACATTTCAATTCTTCGTATGTCAATACCAAAACAAATTAAACATAATATTGCAAGCATTAATGATGTACCATCAAACTACAAAGGAATGAATGAGTATATATTAATATAACTTAAAAGAGATTTATTACAAATTGTTATTGTAGATTCATTCATGTGTGTTTTTTAAAGGAATATATCTTTTTACGGCCGCATCAATTAATATTTAAATAATTTTGTTTTGTTCGTCATTGCACCAGCTTGGAAGATGAATACTTAGATAGTATTAGTTATCACGATTCTCATGTAGCCTTAACGATTAGAGATTAGACTTATGAAGGAACACTAGAAGAAAGAGATCGAGTAGTGGGTGTTAGATCAAGACGAGTATATAATTATTTTACCATTAAAAAAAGCATTTAGTATGTCAAATTGGACGTCTTTCGACATTTTGCATACTAAATATCGATAGACAATATGTGAAAGCACATCATCTAGGTTTCACAGGAATGTCTATTTAATAATGCAGATAGATAGATGTAGGTTTTTGAGAACAGACTGGTCCATACATTTCCCTGAAATAATTATGAACCAAATAGTTAAGAAACATACAAATATGGATAATTATTATTCTCTATCTAGCGAAAGAAGATTTTTAAATACGCCTAAGAAGAAACCTGGAGGAAAAAATGACACAAAATCCTCAGAAACCTCACAACTGATATATAGGAATGGTGAAAAAGAGATGAAACTGAGGGAAAACTCATCAGATCAGTCAGAATTATTGAAATAGAGATACAAAGACATATTGGCACGTTAATCACATTTTAGTGTTTAGTTCTAACCACGTTAAAGATTTAAAGTAACTTTTGAATTACATAATATATTTTTAAGGCCGACATTATCATAGAAAAAAATATTAGACCAAACTCTCTTGGTAGCAATGCTGCATTAACTTTATAGACCAGAAATTTTGTTTTTGAAAACTGTAGAAAATAATGCTCGAAGTGTGTTTGAAAAAGATTCCTTTGTTATCTTTTGTAATTTGAAAAGTATCACACACACAAATATATATATATATATATATATATATATATATATATATATATATATATATATATATATATATATATATATATATATATATATATATATATATATTACAGTATAGAAATCAGAGAAAGAATTGCATGGACGACATACGGCGGCGTCGAGTGGACAGTTTTTGTGGGACAGGATACCCAAGTGTGCCTTTTGTTGTTGAGCGTAACGAATGGATGAGAGGAAGAGATAAAGAATGCTGCTGGATGATAGGTACATAGTAAAAAAAACTTCTTTAATTGTGCACAAAAATGTTCCAGCCACATTCACGTCACTTTATATGAAGGTTTAATGTCATTTTTATGCTTAAAAGCTAAACTTAGCACTTAGTATACATAACTGATATTGTTTTTTTCTAAATTAACTCTTTCAGTGTAAATAAAAAAGTTTTAAAAAAATTTACATATTAAGCGATGACAAATGCACGTTCTAAACGAGTGAGAGTTAAATTATTGAACACCTATGAAAGCAATATTCAAAATTTTGGCAACTTTTTCTAAACCTTTTGCACCTTGCTGTCCAAATATTGTGCATATGTCCAAAACATAAATATTTTTAGGAAGTGAACAATTGAACATTTTCTGCAATCTCTTGCTAAGTTTAACTAAATATTATATTTACACTTGCAGCTTCAATATGCGAAATCATTCCATTAACGCCGTTAAGCAAATACTTAAAACGTTTAAAACATTGGAAAATATACTTCAAAGTTAAATGAGAAAAGAGGAAAAATTACTTCAAAATATTTTACTGAATCATGAACATGTAACTTGTGTAATTTGATAAACAGGAACAAATACTGTAATATCACAAGGTCTACGCCACGTAGATGCAGTATAATTCAATTAGTCCATATGATGTGTGTATTTAAAGAGATTGCGTGCATGTGTGTTTGTGTGTTTTTTATTGTTCTGTGCATTATATTTATCATCCGTAGATTATCTGATAACCAGAAATGTTTAATTGTAAGATGATCTTGGGATGATGATCACCGGCCCAGAGGTAAGCCTGTCACGGGGATGATAACAAAACTAAAAGATTTCCAAATATACATATCATGTTTAAACACTAATTTGGTATCCTTCGATAAACGTTAATCAATTGTATCATTAAGTCTTTGTCTTCCTTCCGCTGATTTTACTACTTTTATACCTGAGAAGAACATCCTGTTTTGGAATAAGTCCTCATTTACTGTTTGTTCTTGGACAATATAAATAGTATTTTGTTACTTCATGAAATTCTTCCATCCTTAAATTCAAACAAGCAATTGTGTCTTAAGACTAATATATGTTTAACAATAGACCATGCGATCTCTTTTCCACTTTTATAGATATTGCTTTCCAGTTTGACATTTGCTTTCGCAAAATAATAATAATAATAATAATAATAATAATAATAATAATAATAATAATAATAATAATAATAATAATAAAATGATAATAATAATAATAATAATAATAATAATAATAATAAAAATAATAATAATGTACAGTTAGGCTTAACCATTTTCTCTTGACAAGAACAGCTCATATATGAAGTTAATACGTAATACATTGACGCCATTTTGTTATATGGGCCATATGTATCCTTAAGAAATATCAGAATTAAGCTATGAAACACAAACCATTTATCCCACAACGTAGTTGTTTGCTAACAAACAATTTTTAAAAAAAAATACATTTGATGAACTAAGACGCTTCTTTGATCTAATTTGATTACGTTTGATTATTTCATAATAAATCGAACTTCTTGTAGACTGCTTAATCGGGATGATTGATAGCATTTCGACAAGCATGTTTTAAACACTGTAAATATTAATTTATTATTATATTTATTGAAGGCGAGGAAAGATACAGGTGCTTTAACTACACCGTCTATCTTCAGTCCATGCAGCTTGATAGCAAGGAGAGACTGAGTAAAGCCAGATCTTCCCTAGATGACTTCGACCCACTCAACGACATGGAGGACTATCCTGCCAATCTGGTTATGTCTCTGCCGGTAAACCTTTCAATTTAAACTCTCTGAATACCATTGCTTCTATTCAAAGATATTTACACATGAATATGTCCATCTAAATGGCCTCTTCAATCTGGAAACTAAAATTTGAAAATGATCTGAGATTCATAAAAAAAAACCTTAGTACGACTTTGATTTCAGAGCGTCTGAACTATCTCACATGAATAGCATCATACATGTATCGAATTTTTGAAGACCACACAGCTTCTCTACTCAGCATAAGACGATCTTCAAGAACTTTGCGAATACATGTTTTCGAGATATCCATCAGGTTTTTGTGAAATTCATGGCATTACACTTGTATTATTCATAACTTAAAATCTTTTGGGAATAAATGAAATTTTGTATCACCTGTGGCCCATGCCTAATGCAAAGTGTACACAAATTATACGTGTTTCCCTATGCTTTGTATCTTCTTATGGTAGCTGCATCCCTGACTATAGCCATATTACAGGATGAAAACAAGTTATAGTAATTAGAAACGATTAGTAAAATTCTAGAGGCATGGAGTTGCTGAATGCTGTTTAAAAGTAATTACATTAGATCATTTGTTCGACTGTTCAAAACTATTTTAGATCTCATTATGTCTATGCATTTAACATCTAAAATGAAAATGATCATTGTTTTTGTCCGTATTTGAAATGCAAAGGAGGCGATATTTAGCACTATATGAATGGTTATGACTTAGTATAAGTAACGTAACATGATAAGTTTAATCGTCAGTGTACTTAGAGACTTTATGTGACGGAAATGATATATTTTCAGGTGAGTCAGCAGTCTCATCAGGGATATATTGAAAATAGACAGAAAGCATATTCCAAGATCAGCAACAAATTTAGGGGCAATACATCAAAGGGAATAAAATCAAAACCTGGCAGTTCAGATGATTCTTCGAGAGCACATAATTCTAAAGTGTTAGCTAATGAATCTAGGACTATCATTGCTTGGGACCCGACAGTCAAAGAATCCCACACTTTGAAATCCGCGTATTCATCGTCTGACACCGTTTCTAAAACTGAAGTGTCGACTTCTTCCTTAAATGTGCAATCCGAGAATACTGTAACAGAAACAATAGCAGACTTCATTACTAATAAGCAAATTACAAGCGAAGACAGTAGCGGACAAGCGGTACAAGTGGAACAATCGTCTTCTAGTGGAGAGAAAAGTACACCCATGCAGACAAGTAGCCCCAATAGAATCACTGAAATAAAAAATAGTAACATTTCAGCTAGCATCAGCAATGGATCAGACCATATCAATTACACTTCGTCAGTAACAGGTAAAGTAAATACTTGTCCTCTTATCACACCATAAAATGTGCTTGAAATACAAAAGAGGCTTTAAACACAGCAATCACCACTCGCACTCTCAGAACCAAACTCAGAACCAATCACCACTGCATTTGATGGAACACGCAACGTACAGCCAGTTTCATACAAAGCTGTGATTTGGTTCAAACTGGTGTTAAGTCATGTGCTGTTATTTTATTGTCGAGTTGGGGGACATTTTTGTTTTGTACAGGGAAGTTATGGGCTAGATTATATATATATATATATATATATATATATATATATATATATATATATATATATATATATATATATATATATATATATATATATTGTATACTATATTTGCTAGGCAAATATAGTATACAGTATTTGGATACACTTAAGTCATGATACACATATAACATATGCAATATAGCAATACAGCATGAAATTCAAGACACAATAAAGGTAGAGCCATTCACTCAACTTGATACCTTGCATATTTGTTTGCTTTGTTTGTTTTGTTGATGCAGATAGTGGTTCATCACACGTTTTCTCACCAGTGAAGTTAAGTGACCAATGGTGCTGTCTTAGAGGATTTCTATCTGGCTCGAGAGATCAAGTTCAATCTCTTTCCACTTGTTTTGAGAAAGCAGATGCTTTCTCTAAATTATTTCCGCACTGGACGAGGTCATGTGACAAGAACTTTGTCGTCTGCTGCATGGCTGTATCAGAATTGTGAGCAATTTCCTTCTTAAGTTTCAACAATTTTGGTGGTAAATTAATAGTGTATTCCTCTCGTAAGTAAATTATCAGTTAAATGACATCGCAATAGATGTGATCTGATTATGATTTTAACGTAGCTTTAACAAAATTTTCATTCATATCGCTACGATGTCTGCAGTGTAGCAGTTTATGGTGATGCCTAGCATTTGGGCATCATGCCGCAGCCATGATGCATGATGTCCCACCCAGTTACATTATCCCGACACGAGGTCGACCAGTCCTAACACTAACCTCTTATTGCTGAGCGTCAAGCGAGACAGCTATTAGTACCATATTTGTAAGTCTTTGGTATGACTCGACCAGGGATCGAACCCACGAGCATCCGCATCCGAGGCGGACAGCATTAAGAGGTTAGTGTTAGGAATGGTCGACCTGGCGTCAGGATACTGTGGCTGGGTGGAACATCGTGCTACATGTCTGCGGCATGATGCCCCAGTACTAGACATCACTATAAACTTATCATTCTGCAGATATCGTAGCGATATGACTGAAAAATTGAGAAAAATACGTTAAAAATCATATCACATAACCACATACATGCTATCTATATGATAAGATGAAGTATCTGAGACAAGAATTTGTATTTCTAAGATAAAATAGAAAAAGCTTTTGTAGACTGCATTCTCTTGTGATGTATAATGGGTCACTATTTTCTGCTAAGGTAATATTAAATCTACACTTATGATCACGCTGTAACAGTATTTTCTTTCCATCTCGCTACATCCGCTTTATAACTTTTTCGACTGAAAATATTAAAAATATTTTGCGTTACATATGCATATTGCATCTGATTTAATGTTTATTTTTGTTACAGTATGACCGAACGGTATGGCCAAAGTGACGGAAGTAACTGGACATATTTTTCTGGTGGTGCTATCATGCAGCAGGTGTCCTTTGAGATGGACAAAACTACGAAAGTACAGGACGTGTGGTCAGACCATAGTGGTGGGAACAATCGTAACAACTCTAAACTAATTAAGGCCGGCAACAGTAAAAACAATCATGAACATAGAGTAAAATCTAGACCAGATAATGAAGAAACTAAGCAAACAGATAATATGCGTAAATCTCATAAACAAAAGGTCCAAAAGAAAACAAAACCAGTTTCGGGAAAAAATATTCAGCAAGGTAGCAAAGGGGAACATTCACATTTGCTGAATAAAATCGTAACGAATAATTTCGACATCCATTTGTGGGACAGTGTGGAGGGCAAGGACAAGAGTAAAGAAGAGGATGAAGAAGATGGTGGTGATAACGATGAGGATGATAATACTAACGATGAGGGTGATAATACTGATGATGACAAAGCATAAACAAATACTCCCCTTATTACAGAAATTCTGAAACTGAGGACAATGATGAAGAAAATCGGGAATTGTTGCAAATTTAGTTTTATCACATAACGCTTTCAATTGTATCTTTTGCTTAATTAATGCTAATTTAAAAATGAAGATATATTTTATTTTTATTAACATGTTTCTTGCATGAATTGATACAGTGACTACCAAAGAGGTGAGCAAAACAGCAGTGGTATCGGACATACTTCTGCGCTTGACATCTTTACACAACAGATTAAAATAACTAAGCTTACTTGTAAGAATTTTGGTTTTCTATTTTGTTCCTTTGTGTATTCCAACGGGAATATTTGTGCGGCCTTAGCAAGGTCGCTGTTTTGTTTAGTTGTTGTTGATGTTGTTGTAGGGTTTAACGCCACTTTTCAGCACAAGATTGGCTATACATGGCGGCCAGTATTAATGGTGGAAGAAGAACCCTGGAAAACCTTGAGAAGAACCACCGACCCACGAGAAGCTACGTTTTGTTTTGTAACAGAGGCTGCACCTAAATTTAGATTGTCACTTAATTTCGGTTTGCATCCAAAACTCGCGTATTCGCGATTTCTCCAGCGTTTTCAGCCATGATTATTATTGTGACGAGAGTTAAAACTGCTATCAATTTATTTTATTGCCTTAATTAATCAATTGTTTTCTTAAATTTTATAATGTTTGTCTCCGAGTGTAACTGGTGTATGACACTTTATCGGTAACACAGAATGTCGAATGGCAACAAATCATCTAAATTCAGTCACTTAAAATTTGCATGACTCACTAATTTCTGACCAGCTCAAAATTAATAATGAAACTAGATTCACTGCATTGGTATGCACACCATCAAGTTGTTGGTTTTATACAAATGTTATTATTATTATTATTATTATTATTATTATTATTATTATTATTATTATTATTATTATTATTATACAAAAAAATAAGTTTCTAGATTATATTCTTATGCAAAAAGTCATGTAAACGTTTGCAATCTCAACAATTTTTCCGTTTTGTTGTTGTTTTGTCTGTTTTTCATTTGCCTTTGAAAAGACTCACTCTTAGCTTAGTCTCTTTAGGAACTATTTTTATACTATTGTCAGTTTATATCCTCAATTACTGACCAAGGTCACTCTCACCTCCCACAAAACATTAAATATACACAACACGAAAAAGTTTGCATAATAAACTGTTCTGCTTAGCAAATCATATTGCCTTGCAATTTTATGTTGTAAATATTGTCTTGCCACTAAAGTTCATTAAAAAAATCTCAAGGACCCAAGTAATATTTTTGTCATAATTCCATCATTTCCAGATTTCTTGAGTTTGTACCCAAGTATATGAACTAGTGTAAAAGGACAAAAATCCCATTTAAACTACAACTCACAAATTAAAAGAGACGCAAAAATTCAAAATATTCTAAATATGGTGTTATATCATGTTAGACCGCGATTATCTTTCAAAAAAGAATAAACTGTCTATAAACAATGACATGCGTGACACCTTGTGAGAAAAGACTTGGCTTATATTAAAGAGGAAATAATTAAATCTGAATCCCGACACATCTGCTGGTATGATGTAATTTGCCAGCTAAATTCAAGAGCCATAACTCAGTCAAAAACTGTCCGAAAAGGTTGAATATCATAGATGACGAAGGAATTCCAAATGTGTATTCTCGTATTAAATTGGGACTCAATCTACGAATTCTTCAATAAGTTATTAGGCGGATAGAAAATATGTAAGGGATTGGAAATTGTTGAACAAAGAGACATGGGAAACACTGTGTGCTCTCCATAAAATATATTGGGGCCAGGAATAGACTATTACCAGTATAATATACTAATGTAAAGCCAACGACTGACAGCAAGGCAAATTATAACCTATTTCACATGTCGTGCAACTTTTTCCCCGGTTAATTACAAAATGAACAAGCGCGTGACACCAGTACGAGATTAATACTGTTAAAATCAGATTTTTGGCTGCCCTCTTTGCGTGCCACCTTGTCACTGGCATGCCGTAGGTTGCCGACCCCTGCTCTAGCACAATCAGAGCAAACACGAAATGAGCTGGTGAAGAAAAGACACGAAAATTTCTGACTTGCACCCTGTATCAGCATAGATCAGCCAGATAGGACTTCATCTATCTTTGTCGACAGACTATCATCTCAGCTACACCAATGCCATTAACTCCTTCTTTAGAGGAAAGAAGCATGTGATGCTTTTTCTTTGGAAATGTTAGTAATACTAACAATATAAGCAAAATCTATATGATAGTGTATGATGGTTGGATCTAATGAGATATTTGTAATATAGTGAATAACATTTTCTGAATACGTGTGATTGATGTCGGGTGATATCAATAGCTCAGGATATACTTTTTAGTGCCCGTAATTTGTACTTGACCAAACTGAAACAAAGACAATATGTAGAGATAACTATGTTTCTTGGTAGTTCAAATTCCTACCTCTTGGGCATCAAAACGTAGCTAAACTCTGTTTTATTTATTTATTAGTGTGCACATTGTGCACATATTGCACCTGCCGTAACTTACATAAGTGTATTTACATGCCTAAATGTAGAAGTGAAATCACCCAATGCCTAATTAAATACCTGAAATATGAATATATTTTTTATAATACAAAAACTGTTATGGGGATGCATGTCCAGTCAATAATCACAGCATTGTCGTAAAATGTGTGATCTTAAAATGAGCATGTCACAGAATGAACCATCTTAGCGTAATAATGATTATTCCAATGTATGAACTAACTCCAGCAAGGAAGATAGAAAATTTTAACAAATGAGACCCTTTAACCAAAAACCTTAATTTAGTTTCTATATGAAACTAAGTCAAAGAATATCGGGGCAGTTCAGTATACCATAGAATAAATTATAATAGGTGGTTTAGGATGCTTCTTCTCAAATATAATTTATCAATGGTTTATCAAATATATGAAGATGAAAAATTTATTAAAACAATTATTTCAAAACAATTAGAATTGAATAATACACTATTGCAAATAAGGAACTTTTTCCTCCTATCTATTTAGCAAAATCTTTTAATTCTGCCTTGAAACTATGTTGACAAATTGAACGTCATACAGTTACGAATGCAAACCATTTTCTCCACCTAGTATTTTACTAACGCATTTACATCTTTCTGGCAGTAAAGTTATCACTACAAAGGGAGGTCACGGACTAAGAGAATTATGCTCTTTCTGAATCACACTTTAAAAGTCCCATTGTTTTAAATACCGATTACTTCCAATTAGTATTATGGGATTGAGGGCTGCAGTCTTCTTACATCAGAAACTGAATTGCTCGAATGCATGTAAGAACTGTTGAACTATAAAAATAAATAGTTTAACGCATGAGGTAATACTATAAGCATTGGCAAATATACATAGTATATGTTAACACAAGTTTTTGGAAGAATTTTTATTATTTCTAACTATAGTCAAGACATATTTTAGACTTTCTTGTAATTTATTACAACAAAGTAAAGTTGTCAAAAGTGTGAACTTATTTTGTTAATCTCTGCGTATAGACATATAGGTGCCCAAATAGTCGTCGCGGGAATAATATACAAAATTGTACAACAGTTCCCAGATAGCAGATATGCTTACTTATGGTAGTGGCGATGAGTGCTTTGAGGATATCACTGCTGTGAGGCTGTTTTTACCACTGTTTAATCTAAATCTTAGTAGTTCTTCTGTGTACACTAGTGTACCAGCCTCTTCGCTCGGTCCTACCTTCCATATTTACGTAGACTGAAATTTAATCAAACTCAAGAGGTAAAGAATCAAGGTGTTTAAGTGATTACGAACGGTATAGCGTGACATATACCGTATACTATCTTGCAACATTTTAAGCGTTGTTCTTGATATTTTCAAGTAAAGAAATCTGGACTTGTTCATTTTGCCTTTTTGGTAATTCTTTGATATTGTATAATTACTCACTTTAGGAAGAACATTTTATAACTAACCTTTCTTATTGCAAAGAATATACCGATTTTAACAAGTGTTTAACATTAGATAGTGTCTACCTTTTATTTATTTGATCATACCCCGTATATAATAAAGACTTTGTATGAAGAGGTATGCAAAATACCATAAGTAGATACTATATGTCCTGTGACAAGTTGTGATCTTTCAGGTTTAGAATTTACAGATATGATGACTTTATTTTTATGTAATTGACGATATGTAATAGAATATCGGCAAATAGTTTTTTTGTCTCCAATCAACAACACCACCACCCAAAGCTAAATGAGCATAGAAGTAAGGAGCTCTATTCTTTTTCACCTGACATATCATTGAACATATTGGTAGTACTTTGATCTTGAGCGCAGCTAAAAGAAACTACTCTGAACTGATCCATTGCAAATCTACAGCAAGGTTCCATTATAGTATTCTGGTATTATTATATATCATTTTTAAATATTTATTAATTTTATACGACGAACCCCTTGCCAGCTTTGCACAAACTAACGCAACAATTTGCACGTTTACAGCAATGCATTGAATGAGAGTTCAACATTGAGGACACACGTGTATTTTGTTTACAAATAATAGTGGAGTCGTTACTTATGACAACGTTCGAATTACTAATAAATAGATTAATACCATTACTAAACTAGATCGATTCATTATTTCTACAATACAAAAATAAATATCATTAGTAAAATAGACAGATTGCAATATGTTTACAATAAATATATTAATATCATTACTAAACTAGATAGATTACAAAAAGTTTACAATAAATAAATTAACACCATTACTAAACTAGATGGATTACAATATGTTTGCAATAAATAAATATCATCAGTATACCATATAGATTGAAATATGTTGACAATAAAAAAAATAATATCATTACTAACCTAGATGGATTACAATATGTTTAACGTGTATGTAAAGCTCGGGATATATTTTTAGGTCCAATGAATTTTACTTGACCAAACTGAAACAACGACAAATATCTAAAGATCACAAGTTTCTCAGTAGTAGAAATTCCTACCTCCTGGGCATCAAAACGTAGCCGAGCTCTGTATTTTATTTTTTTTTTCTTGGTGTCCACATTGTGCACATATTTCAACTGCCTAACTTACATAAGTGCATTTACACGCTTAAATGTAGAAGCGAAATCACCCAATGCCTAATTAAATACCTGAAATATGAATATATTTTTTATAATAAAAAACTGTTATGGGGATGCATGTCCAGTCCATAATCACAGCATTGTCGTAAAATGTGTGATCTAAAAATGAGCATGTCACAGAATGAACCATATTATCGTCATAATGACTAATCCAATGTATGAACTAACAACAGCAAGGAAGTTATACAATTTTAACAAATGAAACCCTTTAACCAAAACTTTTAATGCAGTTTTTGTATGACATTTAGTAAAAGACCATAGCTCGAATGCGTGTAAGAACTGTTCAACATACCATATAATGAATGATCATAGGTGGTTTAGGATTATTCTTCTCAAACATAATTTATCAATGGTTTATGAAATATACGGAGATGAATTTTTTTTTTAAAAAATAATTTATTCTGAACTTAACAAACTCTTGCCGCAAACATCTTCGCAGGAAACGTGATAACTAATTCTCACTTTTCACTAATATGAGCGCAACATAAATTATTTGTAAACAGTTAGTAAGGAAGAATACACTATTGCAAATAATGAACTTTTTTCCCCCTATCTATTTAGCAAAATCTTTTAATTCTGCCTTGAATCTATGTTGACAAATTGAACGTCATACATTTACGAATGCAAACTATTTTCTCCACCTAGTATTTCACTAACGCATTTACATCTTTCTGGCAGTAAAGTTATCACTACAAAGGAAGGTCACGGACTAAGAGAAGTATGCTCTTTCAGAATCATACTTCAAAACTTCCATTACTTTTAATACCGATTACTTCCAATTAGTATTATGGGATTGAAGGCTTCAGTCTTCTTCCCTGAGAAACTGAATAGCTCGAATGCGTGTAAGAACTGTTCAACTCCAAAATTGAATAGTTTAAGACATGAAGTAATACTATAAGCATGGGCATTGCATATGTTAACACAATTTTTAGGAAGAATTTTGCTGAGTTCTAATTACAGTCAAGACATATATTAGACTTTCAAAGTTGTCAAGTGTGTGATCTTATTTTGTTAAACTCTGCGGATAGACATACGGGTTCCCAACTAGTCGTCGCGGGAATAATATACAAAACTGTACAACAGTTCCCAGATAGCAGATATGCTTACTTATGGCAGTGGCGATGAGTGCTTTGAGAATATCAGTTGTGATGCTGTTTTTACCACTGTGTTATCTAAAGCTTAGTAGATCTGTGTGCACTAGTATACCAGCCTCTTCGCTGAGTCCTACCTTCCATATTTACGTAGACTGAACTTTAGTCAAACTCAAGAGATAACGAATCGAGGTGTTTAAGTGGTTCAAAACAGTATATTGTGACATTACCGTATACTACCTTGTAACATTTTAAGTGTTGTTCTCGATAATTTCAAGTAAAGAAATCCGGACTTGTTCATTTTGCCTTTTTGGCAATTCCTTCATATTGTATAATTACTCACTTTAGGAAAAACTTTTTATAACCGACCTGCCTTATTGCAAAGAATATACCGATTTTAACAAGAGCTTAACATTAGACATTGTCTACCTTTTATTGAATTGATCATGCCCCGTATATAATAAAGACTTTGTATAAAGGGGTATGCAAAATACCATTGGTATATACTATATATCATGTGACAAGTTGTGATCTTTCAGGTTTAGAATTTACAGACATGATGACTTTTTTCATGTAATTGACAATATGTAATAGAATATCGGCAAATATTTTCTCCTGTCTCCAATCATAAACACCACCACCCAAAGCTAAATAAACATAGAAGTCAGAATTTGTATTCTTTTCAACCTGACATAACATTGAACATATTGGAAGTACGTTGATCTTGAGCGCAGCTGAAATGTACTGCTCTGAGTTTATTCATTGCAAATCTACAGTAAGGTTCCATTATAGTATTCTGATATTTTTAAAAATCATTTTTAAATATTTATTAATTTTATGCGACGAACTCCCGGCCAGCCTTGCACAAACTAACGCAACAATTTGCACGTTTACAGCAATGCGTTGAATGAGAGTTCAACATTGAGGACACACGTGTATTTTGTTTACAATTAATAGTGGAGTCGTTACTTATGACAACGTTCGAATTACTAATAAATAGATTAATACCATTACTAAACTAGATCGATTTATTATTTCTACAATACAAAAATAAATATCATTAGTAAAATAGATTACAATATGCTTGCAATAAATAAATTAATATCATTGCTAAATTAGGTAGATTGCTCTATGTTAATTAATATTAATTATATAAATTAATATTATTACTAAACTTTGTAGATTACAATATGTGTATTTACATGCGTATATGTAAAAGCGAAATCACCCAATACTTAATTAAATACCTGAAACATAAATATATTTATTAAAAATTAAATTTTTAAACAAAAACTGTTTCGGAAATGCATGTCCATTTAATAATCCCAGCTTTGTCGTAAAACGTGTGATCTTAAAATAAGCAGGTCACAAAATGGACCATCTTAGCGTCATAATGATTAATCCAATGTAAGAAATAACTCCAGCAAGGAAGTTAGAAAACTTTAACAAATGAAACCCTTCAACCAAAACTTTTATGTAGTTTTTGTATGACATTTAGTCAAAGGCCATAGGGGCAGTTCAACATACCATAGAATGAATTATTATAGGTGGTTAAGGATGATTCATGTCCAACATAATTTATCAATGGTTTACGAAATATACGGAGATGAAAAATTTAGTCAGGAACTTTATTCAGAAACTTAACAAACTCTTGACGCAAACATCTTTGCAGGAAAAGTGATAGCTATTTTTCACTTCCCACTAATGTGAGCGCAACATAAATTACTTTAAAACAATATGGAAGGAAGTATCTATATATTATCATTCAACCAACAAGCAATGCGAGCTGTTTGTTTTTCTTACTTATTTTATAATAATCATATCTACCACAGTCCTAAACTCATGCAGAATCCAATCCATATAGGTTGAATCAAAATTGTAATTTTATCAATACAACAAAGTTCCCAGCTTTATTTTTAACGATTGTGTAATAAATGAAATTGCCATATGCATGAATTGTTCAAGATCATGTAATCACCAGTTATTCTTCCTACAATACAATGACAACAAGATAAATGGAATGTCTGCAGTATATTACCCATCAGAGTGATGGATATATACATTCTCTCACAAAAACCTACAAGGTACTGTTATTAAGCGACATTTACTCTTACATTAAATGGCCCTGAGATAATAATTAATAATCTTAATCAATTATTCAGTGTATATATTAGAACAGTGGATACAGCACTCCTATACGAAATCACCTACATCAACATAGGATTGGATAGTGTGACCTGGGAGAGGTACGCCATCTCAGCAATATTGAGTCACTCAAATGTGACAAGCCGAACCAAATTCATTTACGCCGCACATTTCTTCTTCAAGTGAAGTTCCCAGAAGTCCGCTGCAAAGAAAGGAGCAAACGTCTTAACAGCATAGCGCAGGCATATATTTTGTCAGAACGCTCCTCACAGCTCGGGTGCTTTCAAAATATACCGCTGCTGGAGCTTAATGTTTAGTACATTGACTTTTTATGAATTCTGTTTTATATCTACCATGATATATTTTAAATCAAATCAAAAGAAGTAGACTGTGGAAGCTCTGGGGCTCTTTATTGTCACATTATCGATATAGCACATGTCGCGTGCCGTCTTGTAACATTATCACCCTTGTCCTACATCACTACAAATGTGTATTGAAGAAATACTGAAATCCTTATTGTTATCGCTGTGTCCGATATCAAGATAAGCTTTGACATTATCTGACAGTTTTAATTGTCTGCAAATAATATTAAATAGATTTTGGTAATACAAATATTGCAGGTAACCTTGTTTATCTGAAGTACCAATATTGCCTAAATTTTGTTGAATTTCGCTAGCCCTCTTCAGAATTTTTTTTTATTAAGTATTGCAATTTATCCGAAAATGGTAGAGAAATACATTAATGGTAACTACCTCCAAGTTATATCAAATCTCCCATTAGATGGACTAGGTGAGTAGAAACATTCCATCACACACAAACAGTGAGTAAGATGTTTTATGTGTTATTTGTCAGCATAGACATAGCAATACACAAACATACATAAACACACATTTACCAACAATAATATTTCGTTGTATCTTTCTTTTCTTGAGATCTAGGTGGCCCTAAATAGGGTCATCAGTATTCTGCCACAAGTCTGTACTGGTGGCCGCTGCACCTCCCGGATCGGGCAACACATTTTACATATCGTTGTGTAGCTACGATGTCGTAGCCTCAACTTGTTTTGATGTGGTTGGGGCTACGAACTGATCCCATATCATATAATGGAGCAAACAAAAATCCTCACTTAAATCAGAGGCACAAATAGTTTAGAAATCTACTAAATTAAGTATAATCATTTTGTCAAAGAAGTTTGGCTTATTTTGAATTTATAAAGCCCTTACACGGTAAAATAAATTGGCGTAGTTATGCTAACCTCACCGTGTCCACCATGACAGATAACGCGAGACTCTCGCCCTGACCCATTTTCTATATAAGGCTTGCCAGACTATATATGGATATTCTACGCTATGGTATTAGATGTTGAATAACATAACGCGAGAAGATGGATAATTGCATAAATTACGGAATACGGTTTTTGTTGAGAAAATAATTGCTTCTTGGTGGAATTTCAAAGTCACCTGTAAACCGTATTTACTTTTAATGCGCAGAATTTTACACTCAAAACGCGTCATATTTTTTTTTTTACTACGATCTGTTTACGTTTCCAAATAAGGCATTACGGTCCTTATTTGGCACACGAATAAACGATACTGAGAACGGAAGTAGGCATTATATGAACTAATATGGCGGACGATCAAAACGAAAATATCGGATAGGAAAGGTTAACGAGATTTTACCACTATTTCTACAATTATTTGCAATTATTCCAGTATTAAGTAAGAGGACTACTCAATTTATTTCGTAATATCTCAAAAAGCATGTTCACAATTTTTAATATTAGGCTAAAAATGAGACGGGTTTGATCCAGTAACACACATAGACTCATGTTAGTACTGTGTCCACTAGGTAGGACTAAAGTACTAATATTAAAGTACTAATCGTTGTCCGGATCGGTATCGACTCACACGACCTTTTCATGGAGACAATGAGATTAATACTAGAACCCATTAGACGCCTACTGTGTGCACCTCCACTTATTAATTAATCATATCCGGACGGGGAAAATGAAGGAAACGGTGGCCTAGATCGCCCCGGCGTTTCTGGAGGGTTTCAAGCGGTCCAGGTTTATTTTCCAAATGTAAGAAAAGTTGTCGACTTGTAATTTTTCTATTTTTATAATACAATTTTGAAAACAAACTCTCTACTTTGTAGTTATAAGTAAGGGTCGGTTGAGGAGAGGGACGAAGATGAATATATGCAATGCCTGGGTAGCATATCTCGGGATTTACATTTAACGTCTTAGACTGAGGGAAACTTCCCTGTTTAAAATTCCGCATTCTTTCCACGATGTGCTAGTCTTTGGTCAGGTGATCCTCATTCGCAGCTGTTGGTATTGGTATCAGGGGCTTGGGCTGGAGGAAACGGCAACAAAGACGAGCGTTTTCTTTCTCATACCTTCCCCATCGGTCATCTGTGACTGGTTAATATAATCACGGCGTACTGTTTTATTTCTCGTCCATGGGTACCTTTTCAGTGTCCATCGACACTTTAATGTTTGCAATGCATACTTTTTAATTTAGATGCCAGGAAGTGGAAAGGGAGGAGAATAGTCGGAGATGGACACGCCTAGTCGTCATACGATGGCCCCAGTTTTTTTCTGGCTTGGCTTATTCCAAATGTTGCCGCCTTGTACTTTAATTTCTGCGCTTCTGGCGGATGAGTTAGTATAGTTTGGAGAGTAAAAGGTACCAATGAGTATCTGGTCGTGCCCAGATTTAATCATTTTACTTTTTGTAAACATTTTCATCTTTATCTTGAGTTTTGGTGAACATTTAGATTGTGTTCTATCTGCACAATCTTGTGTTGCAGGGCCTGGTAGTTTAGGTTTATGACCACATAAAAGTGCAATTGTACATTCATTTTGACGTTGGAAGTAATTGAAGCTAATAATGCTAAATTTATAGACATTTTTAATATTACATTTCACGTTGGCGGACATAGAGATTCAAAATACAACACCCATGGACAATGATATTGTTAATGTCTACATTTCATTTTGGCAGAAATAGAGACCCGATGCCAAATAGTATAGACTTAATGATACATTTCCATATTTATATTTTTGTCGAAACAACTGAAGCTTCGATCAGTAGCAGATTTTGCAATATACCGATTTTAAAGTTTAGAATGAATACATTTTTACCAATATATCATTTATTAGCAACTATGCGAAATCTTTTATTTTAACAAATTGATTTAAGAAATTATTTTATTGTTATGAAAATCTTTTGATAGTTGGGTATACTTGTAATAGAACTTTGGTATAACATGTTCGTATAAATATTAAAAAAAGGTTTTACGTTTGTGACGTTTGAAAATTTGCTATTTACAATTAGAAAAAGGACATCGCATCCTCTACGACATAGATGTTTTAACCATAATGAGACATTCCTGTAAACGGAAAGTGTTTTTTAAAAACAAATTAGCATTCACGTCTACCTCCTGTCCTACAAGTACTTTGTACAGAGTCAAGTGAAACGCAAAGAGCAAATGCATCTAAAACATTAAGACTTGCCATGCCACGACAGCTGTCATTAGTGTCACACCAAATGCCATTTAGGAAGGTCAATGACCCTTTAAAAGTCTTAGTGGATTACCCAATACGTTGAAAAGAACTGATTTCACAAGAACCACTGAGATTGTTTAAATTTTAACAATGAAAGTGTACGTTTCCTTTCTGAAGTTTCTTGGCTTCGCTTTTAAAGTAATTGGAATGTGAAGAACAGAATTTCACGAGTTACCAACGACTCTTCTCTCTCTCTCTCTCTCTCTCTCTCTCTCTCTCTCTCTCTCTCTCTCTCTCTCTCTCTCTCTCTCTCTCTCTCTCTCTCTCTCTCTCTCTCTCTCTCTCGTGAAGACATGATGGTGTTTGTTTATACGTAACAAGTATATATCACGTCTTCTGCAAAATCGCTAGCATGAACTTCTTCCAACACCCCTTGAAGTTTGCTAGGTGACTTAGAACGTCGTAGTAGCTTGGCTCCTGAAAATGTGTGATCATTCCATGAAAATAAATGAATCAAATTTATTTTGAATTGGTTACATCGAGAGAGAGAGAGAGAGAGAGAGAGAGAGAGAGAGAGAGAGAGAGAGAGAGAGAGAGAGAGAGAGAGAGAGAGAGAGAGAGAGAAAACATACGCATCCTAATAGGACAAACTTATTCAGATTTGATTCCGTGAAGATAGAAAAGTAGCCCTTTGGTCAGAGAGTTAAAAGAGAATACATATCAAAAACATTTCATTCTGATTTTTCTCGAGATAAAAGTCAAGATACCTGCTATGTCTGCCAAAAGAAAGAACATTGTATTTCTAAAATGTGCACAATGTCAAAGACAATGAACAACTAAGACAAAAAATGAGACGAAAGTAAAGATATATGTTATCAATTTCAAGAAAAGACCGTATGGTATTCAGAATATTGCAAGAAAAAGGAGAAAGAGCGTTCTTAAGAGAAGTATGAACAGAATACGAACTCATACTAGCCAAGAAATTCAAAAAGTAGTGACAAAACCAAGTCAATGAAATAAAAGCTGAAGAGCATCATGCCAGTGAAGATATAAGAAGACAAAAGGAAATGGACCTTTGTGCTCTATTATGGAACTTCATTGAGATTTTGATTTCACGAGAATACTCCAAAGGAAAATTTAGGTATGTGATTATCTTGATATATGTTACTTTTAATATAAATAAGATACTCAAGCACACTTTAAGGATAAAATGTGTTGTGTTGTATAATTAATGAGTGTGTTTGATAGAAAATATATGGTGTTGGATAGTAGATTACTGGATATCGGTCATTTTACCTTTTAGTTTGGTTAGTAAGTGCGTGTTATTGTTCACTCAAAACAGTGAAAACTTAAATATTTTTTTAATAATATATCAAAACATAGCAATTTCTTTTATTATATCATGACAATATTCAGTATTCGCTTATACTGTATATTTTTGTCTTTCAGCGTGAAAAGTGTTTATGAACTTTTTTCTCTTAAAATGTTGCTACAATACAACCACTAGGCAGCATATAACTGCACGTGACGTGATGGATAGTATGTGTGCCTTTTATGTCAACCACCTAAGACAATGTAACTAATGTAGCCTCAATTTTATACCTATGGGCAATTTTATAATTACCATTCCCATAGGATGTCAAAGGTCTCAAGTATAAAGCTACGGCTTGATATTTATTCACACAGTGTGTCCCTTGTTACAACCGTGACCCGTTTCACCTCTTCGTCAAGTTATCAACGAATATTTCGGTTGGTAAAGGCGCAATGCAACGTCATCATGCAGGTTAATGTTCTGATAACTAGGACTCGTTTATTCCTGGAGAGGAGATGATATCAGTGACCTCTAGAATGCTGCTTGGTTAAATCACTGCCATTATCGATGTTTGTTCAGTCGTGATTTGGCCAAGAGTAGCTGCATGGAGACTTGCCAGTGTATGTGATTATAATTACCAGTAGTACTGAATGTGAAAAGAAAGTGCAAATAAGTTATTATTTATCCTTGTTCCCAGAAGGTATTGGATTACACTTTGCCCTGAAAAAGCGTGGATTAATAAGTAAGTTTTCAGATGTACACGGTATATAGGATGTAATTTGATTTAATAATATATTTTTCAACGTAGTTCGAATTTTTATGAAGGCGGAGATAAACCTAAATGTAATTAAAGCTAAATGAATTTCCGTCTATCAGAATGCTTTCTTTTTTAAAATTGTGTATTGCTATTTCATTAGTTAGAAAGAGGTAACTCATTAACTCTTGCATATATCCAAAGTGACGTAATTACTGATGTCATTATAGAGAAATCGTGAAATGATTAGCGTAAACTTGTATTTGTCTTCAGGAAAGCACACCGTGTTTAATAAAAGTACGTCATCGTTTCCAGTAAAGTCAAGAGGTAAATGTTTAAAATTTAGATTAAAATGCAGTTACGCGGAAAACATTTAATTTTTCTAATCAACGCAGTCTTGTCTTTTTTCATATCGTGTTCAACTGTACTCAGGTTAATGTATTTGAAAAGACAGTCAACTTAATCCATCGTTTTGAACATGTATGTATCGAGACTAGGGTGAACTATGAATCTTAAAATGTACAACTTAATAGGAAGCGTATTATTTCCACAGTTCAACTTTTGGGATATGCTCCGTTTGCCTGCGATTCTGTCTGTCCATCTGTACCAATGTATGTACGTTACAATACCAGATCTACTAAACAGCAGATGCCATTCACCCAGCCTGGCAATTTTATCGTCCATATAGTTCCTATGTTCAAAAGGATTTCCTTGTTCTCTCCGTTGGGGTCCCTGAAAAGAGAGGGGGCGAGAGTCATTGTGCCAAAATTTGGACAATAAACAAGCAAATCCAAAACAATAATGCTAGACATTTATACAAAAAAAAGATTGTTAAAGTGCTAAAGATTTGTCTTTTTCCTTGCATGTTTCCGAAGTGTCAAAGTACAAGGTTATCTACTTTCCTGTGAGAGGTGAGGATTTTAATTTATACAGTGATGAATAAATAGACTGTACCCAAAGATAAGTAACATTAAAGTTGAAAAAGTAAATCAACTGATTAATAACTAAAACTCATTGATATGTAACGAAATTATGCATGTGTGTGTATGTGTGTGTGTTTTTGTATATATATATATATATCTATATATATATATATATATATATATATATATATATATATATATATATATATATATATATATATATATATATATATATATATATATGTGTGTGTGTGTGTGTGTGTGTGTGTGTGTGTGTAATATATGTCACATGGCTGGGTTAAGTTCAGTAGGTTTCATTATAACATTTATTTTCATTTTACACACGTACGAAAATAGCTAGATACGAAATGGCTCACACAAAATTAGATTTGCTTGAATAATTTCCTAACTTTGAACTGAAATGAGCTCATGTAGGACACTCCATGTGTTTCATTCATAAAAAGGTTTGTATTTATTTATATAACCTTCGCAATACTGTGAATTAAAACTTACGATATATTATTAACACATCGTTAAATGAATACTCTTGCAATGTTTCATTTCTGCTGTCAGAGGATCCATAAACATAAAGTTATAATAAGACAAAAACGTCGACGAAAAATTGGTGGATGGTCGATATATCCGAGTGGTAAGAGGCAAAAGTATGCTTGTTGTCTTGTGGCTGAGAGAGCAGGTTCATAGAGAGCGATCACGAGCCCTGGGGTAAGAAACACCCGAGCCTCTCCTAGTTTTTGTTCAAACAAAAGTTTTCTTTTATAAAATTAAAAAGTGTTGTTTGGTCCAAACCCTTTTACGGGCCCGGACCCCAGTGATATATTTCCGGTTGCCGGCCCTGGTGGACCGGAAGGTCCAGATAAAGAAAAATTCTTCATACCAAAGATTTCTTGTTCTTTGACAAAAGATGATTATTTACATACGTATTCACCTGTTTGTAAGAAAGACAGCTAACTGAACAAAGATGATAATGTTTATATTCTTTACGAAAAAAAAACTGATCCCGACATTCACATTCAGACAAAATATTTCGTTTTCTATGCTCTTAGGAAGGTTCGAAGCTTGTCGTTTGCTTCTCCACGATAACAGTATACCGTTTGAAGAAGTCAACTGTGCCCCAACATTTGAGATTTGGAAACGCGACTGGAAACCAAAAATGGTGAGTAAACTTTAGTTTAGTCTTAAATCTTTTATATTATTTGCGATATGGGGTTGGAAGATAAAGAAATTATGTACAGATCGGAACTACCTTAAAGGTCTACTAGTGTGCTCACACGACTTTAATTTATGTGATAAATTTAATCTTCTAGATGATGTTCAAAGATATTATGTAAAATACCTCATCATTAATGGAAATATGACCATGAAAGATCTATTTTTTTCGCACAAGGAAGAACGCTCTTAGCCGATTTCGCTCTCGTCAATTTCCGTAAGACAAAGCTGAAGAGACGTGTTGTAGAGAATTCAGCATTTCTACTTTGTTGTTAGTTGCATTCAGCAGCTGTGACCGTAGGCTATCCGACCAGTGACATGCCAGACTGTCTGCAGTGACCATTTAAAACACGATGATTTCGATACCATCTATAAAATTAAAGAATCACTTGATATTACATCAGACGACTCCTGTCAAATGCAGTATCAAGCGTGTTTTCTCGCCAGATAACTGAGTCCGTGAACACCAGATCAACAAAAACCAAGGGTTACGTCAGGGCTAACAACATGTAGACCAAGAGAAGCTTGTACAGAAGCGAAAGCTTGTGAGGGTAAAATATTTATACATATTTATCATGTGATATTATTGGTCGTCAACCCACTATTCCTTGCCAAAAATATATCTAGCAAAAGAACGATCAATGGCAGAGGGCGATTTTAGTGGGAGGATGTTTGCAGACCATAATATCCCCACCACTACCGACTAAAATTAATCCTGCTTTACCATGACAAGCGTGTGTGTGTGTGTGTGTGTGTGTGTGTGTGTGTGTGTGTGTGTGTGTGTGTGTGTGTGTGTGTGTGTGTGTGTGTGTGTGTGTGTAACCTAGGATTTTAGTTTTGCCCACTACCCCATTATTATTTCCACCTTCCCGAAAAGCTAATTTGCATGCCCATGATTCTTTCATGCCTGTTCATCAACAACAACAACAACAATAACAACAACAACAACAACAACAACAACAACAACAATAATAATAATAATAATAATAATAATAATAATAATAATAATAATAATAATAATAATAATAATAATAATAATAATAATAATAATAATGACAAAACGATTGTCTGCTAAAGCCAAAATGTTGTGAATACTTGATGTATTGATTGTGTTTAATTGCAAAGGCTAATTACCTCTTCGTTTTGATATACTGGGAATAAATTACCTTATTTGCCAGAATATACCCAACTGTGTCTATGGATGACATTATCTAGGTCAGAGTCACACCCACACCGCATTGTTTGTGAGTGTGAATACTAATGTCCGTTCAATGTAAAGAGTATTGTCTTATTATTCATAGTATTCTCATATCATTACCTCCATCAACTTAGACTTTGGTAATTTTAATGTTTTACCTCATTCCAGAACTAGCCGAACATTCATAAAAGCAGAAGTATATTGACAAATATATGGGGATTTGTCGTCCGGCGTATAGTCATTATTTGAAAATAAAAAATAACAGTAAAACAATGATCATTCGTTTCACTTGTTTAACTTCTTAAAGAAAAAACTTACTATAAAGAGCGTTGAGATTACTCATTATAAATTTTATGTCCAGATCATTAAATGATCATCAAATGATCACAGATCTTTGCAAGTGTCTAAACTGGAAACAGTTTGGCTTTGGTTTAGTCTTTAACGATACTGTAACACAAGTAGGTTATTTCGTCCCGAAGCTACTCAAGTAAAGTGCCTTTGTCCAAGGACTTGCAATGGTATGTGACCCACACTCATTCTACTGTAAGTCATGCTCGCCACCCCCACCACCGCCTCCAGAGCCACCACAACTGTTGAAGAAGAAGAAGAAGAAGAAGAAGAAGAAGAAGAAGAAGAAGAAGAAGAAGAAGAAGAAGAAGAAGAAGAAGAAGAAGAAGAAGAAGAAGATAGTCGTCCGATCTAATGGATGTGGGAAACAAAACTGAATTTGAATCTGATATCACTTAATGTAACCTCTGTTTTACCGCTTAGCGACGAAGCAATAAATAAATGACCACAGACAGTGGATTTCGCATTCTGTTTTTGTTCCTTCCTATTTCACAATTCACATCAAAATGGCTTTATATAGACTAATATAATTTGTCCCACAATCACACTGAAATGAATCGAATTTGTTCTGATTTAAATTATTTTATTTTTCTACCAAGCCTTTTGGACAGGCGCCTCTGCTGGTCGACGGAGACTTTGAGCTAGCGCAATCGATGGCCATACTACGTTATTTGGCACGGAAACATGGTAAAGTTTCCATCAATCGAGGAGACTCATCCAGACCTATGGAAACAATGGAACATTTACATTTATTTTCATGAAACAATAGATATTGATAATAATTTTCGGAGGAAAAGGAACTTTAAAATTTAATTTTGCTCTCAAAAAGAGCAAGGTACATCAGGCAATATTCCGAAGAAAAAGGAAACACACATACCCTAAATTAAGGCCTCGTTAAATAATAATTAAATTAGATATATGACTCTTATTACGTTTATATCTATGTATAAATGCATGAATGTATGAAAAAGAGTATTAGTTTCAATGACCTTGATCATATCGTTCATTACAAAAAATACATGCAAGAAATTAATTTTAAAAGACGTATTTGCTTGCAACTAATA
Source organism: Potamilus streckersoni (assembly GCA_016746295.1). Classification (NCBI taxonomy): domain Eukaryota; kingdom Metazoa; phylum Mollusca; class Bivalvia; order Unionida; family Unionidae; genus Potamilus; species Potamilus streckersoni. Next base: position 646,363 of record JAEAOA010001153.1, read on the forward strand.
TCTAGGGTAGAATTGTTACCTTCGTTAACTGTGTTAATTTATTTTAAATTAAAGTTTCAGAGATCGTATTACAGGTGCATCAGTGTACATATACGTAAGGAAAATGAACCAAATATATGAACAAGGTCTATGCCTTTTTTTTCTTTGTAATTATTTTCTTTCTTTTTGTCTTCATATGATTACCGTTTCATTTGAAGGGTTGACCGGAAGTACTCCACAGGAAGAAGCTTTTCTGGATATGTTCAACGACGGTATAGAAGATTTACGAAACCTCTATGTGACACTGATCTATCAGAATTATGTATGTCTTTTCCTTTTATAAAAACAGCTACTAAATTACCATGTATTTGTTTATTGTATACCATGCTTTTTGTGTTTTGCGGCTTCGTCGATATTGCTACGTTTTACTTTTATGTGTGGTACGTCATTTTTTAGAAGCCGTGTCAGCTCATTTTGTATAATGTATGACTTTTAAATAGAGTTTCGCGTGTTCCGTACCCGAATATGCCATCATGGACTAGGAAAGGCGCATAATTCATATATTTTCTTATATATCCAATGTGTTAAAAGTGTCCTTAAATCCAACTAAACTAAAGATTTTTTTTGTCTTTTATTTCTTTACTTCAACATTAATACTTTTAAGAACCAATATGGTGTGTGTATGTATGTGTATGTATGTATGTGTATGTGTGTATGTGTATGTATGTATGTGTATGTGTGTATGTGTGTGTGTGTCTGAGAGTTATTATTACAAAATTTAGTTTGTTATTATATTGATTTAAATGTACACAAGATAAAACCTCCAGAGTACGACACTGATTGTTCTTTTTTTTTACTGCACTGTTCGAACAAAGTAGGTGATCATGTGACCTATCACGAGTGTCAAAATGACATTTTAGTTGGGTTTAATTCTCAATCTCAGTGTTTTCTGGTTCAGTCGTATTTTAATCAAGAGGTTTTTCTTGTTGTTGCCAGTTTGTTCTGATGTTCGTTTATGTTAGGGATCCATTAATTTAAAATCTCTAGATAACAACACAAGTACTTTTGTTTATGAAAATTCTGTGGAAAAAGACGTTTGATGGAAATTTATTCAAGAATTCTAAACAGAACATTATAAATTGTGCTTCAAGGAGGAACTGTTGCCATCAGTACAACTACCTCATTTAACGTCATCACCTTCCATATTAGAACTTCAAAGAGATTCGCACCTGGATTCAATTAGAACTGTTCAGTGATAGGACCTATATTTTTCAATAATATGATTAAAGTTTGGATCACAAACCATAAGTTATACTTATTATTTTATCTTGTTTTTAAGGAAAGCAATTATTGTGTTAAAATGTACAAAGCTTGTTAACTTCACTATTTTCTTTTGTTACCTTTGTACCATCCTACTTTTAACACTATATTGACTGCTTCTTTGCATGGTCGGTTATGTAGATAATCCATTCGTATTGTTTCTGCCAAACTCTAAGTTTCTTCAGTGATAGTAATAAATAATGAAAACTGAGTGATCAATTAGTTGTCCACAAATGCCACATGATGACAAAATATTCCTGACGTTCTTATTTGATCTTTGAATCTTTGTAAAATACCTGTGGCCATGAACACTTTGTCACTTTAGGCAAGGTTAAGTCACGTAATTTCACTTTCGACCCCTCGAGAAAAGTGTGTAAGATATTGAACTTATTGTAAAAATATAGCGAAATAATAATCTAAGTAACTTTACTTCATTGGAAATCCAATTTTTTTTATTTTCCGAGGATAAATGTGTTTATTAATATTCATATGTACGTATTATTAAAAATATGCCTTTTACTGTTATAATCAAATTTTAGGAAATTGAAAAGGAAGCTTACATCAAACAGTTACCACAAAAGCTGAGGCCACTTGAGGTAGGTATTTTTTAAGTTCCATTTCTGTGACTCTGGTGACATTTTTTAGTCAATCTCCTCTACTTTATTTCCTGACACGACTGGCCGTTGCGAAGAATAACTGCACAATTAAAAATGCAATGATGGACTGTTTCTACGCAGAACATCTGAAAATTATTTTGGACTAACATTTGTTCCCGGATGTCTCTTTTCATTTTATCCATTGCACCATGTCTTGCCAAATACTCAATATTTACAGCTTCGAACAGGCAATTTGTTAAGTCCAACGGTTGTATAAACTGCGTGCAGACTAGACTATTCACAACTAAACGGCAGCTTGTACTGTTGTTCTCAGGCGCGGCCAATCATGTTAGAAAATAAGATTCGCTAGGATCAAACTCCTTATATTCCTTTACTTTTATATTATCATCTCTATCATTGTTCCTGAGCCTTGTGAAGACATTTGGGAAATATATTGGCCTGCACGTCTGCCAGTCCGTTCAGTAATCCGATACTAATGTGGATCCCCCCCTCCTACACCGCTGAAGATAAAAACGTGCAGATGTGGGATATGATAATGAAGTATAACGGTTTCAAACTTTTGATATGACCCATGGGGTTGAGGTTAAATGTGGGAAAGGCTTTCGAACATCTTAAAATTTCTTACATAGTACAGGTACAGGTCTGATAGTAGGCGTAAGGCATCTTTTCAGGAAGGGATATAACATATTTAATGGTTTCTGGACTGTACCTGAGGAACCTCCCAAGCGACGATAAATACCGTCATTAGCTAGAAACAGTTGAGATTCCCACTCTCTAACTATGCATGTGATTAAATGACAGAAGACAAAATCAGACATTCGTTCCAATACAGACCTTGGGTTATGTACCTTGAGTAAGGACATGCCTAAGGGTTCATAAATGGAAAACTGGCAAGATTTTCACACTCAATGCAATGGTCACGATGAGATATGTTCACATGTTCATTCCTTAAAGGAGTTGTGTCTTTCTTTTGGAGTAGGTGACTTTCCCCTAAGACCTCAATTGGAAATTTTAAATGAATTACACGTAATAACCATTTACAAATTCATTGTACTAGAGAAGTTGAGTTCACTCTTGCATCCCGAAACAAAAGATGCTGAGTATAGTGGACTTGCCCTTGGGTTATAACTGTAAAAATACAAATACAAATATGCAGTGTTACAAAAATGGCCACCGAGTAACGGCTTGTTCCTATTGGTAGCACTTGGAGGGGCAGGTATATGCAATGGCGTTTCACTGACCTGATGCTAGTATTTGTTTGAAAATAGTTCAATATTAAGTGACTTCTTTCCTGCACTGTTATTATCACCAATTATATATATGTTTTTCTGTCAGTCTTTGAATCGATTCAACAAGCATTGGCTCTTTACAATTATTTTTCAGAACCTTCTTAAGAAGACAGAAGGAGGAAAGGAATTCGTCTTCGGAAAAAAGGCAAGATTTATTTCTGTACAATGTTACATTAATTGTAATATGTTATGTTCGAGTGTAAGTCGTCTAATGGCATGGTGTTTTACATGTAAAATTCTCAAGTCTATTTTTAAACTTTCATGTATAAGTTTCGTTTCTAACTGTATGAACTTCTAAAAGATATCTTCAAGACGCATAATTTTCCAGAAATGTGAAATAAAATGTCCATATATCTCACACAAAAAAGTAATAGAAATACCGATATTTGAAAATATACATTGAGTATTCTCTATACATTTCAAATTATTATGGCAAGAAAAAAAGGAATTAAGCATGTGTTAAAATCCGTTATTCATTGTGATATGTATTCCACTAATTAGGTTTGTTCAACATTGTTGCAAAAATGATATTCTGTCGGTCCGTCCATTTCTCCAATTCTAAGTGATTTATATTTTAACTTGATTTGTAATTTTGATGTATATATCGACTGCATTAAGATTTTCTTGCACATAAAATTTAACACAGGATCAAGAAAGATTCCATAAAATCATGGGACTTATGGAGACAATGTTAATATTCCGAGAGGGATGTGGGTGGATATATATTTGGTAACAGGGATTAGGGTGGGCGGAGCTTAACTGGCAGAAAAGCAACATTCCTAGATTAACGAACTTAACCATTATTGCTATTTCCTCAGATCACTTTCGTAGATTACAATCTGTTGGATCTTCTCGATGTTCACCAAGTTCTGGCTCCAGGTTGTCTGGACGAGTTCCCAGCTCTTGAAGGTCATTATAAACGCATGCTCATGCGTCCGGGCATTGCGAGTTATAGACACACAGACGAGTTTCAGCAGCGGCCAATCAACTACAATGGCAAACAATGAAATGACCCAAAACGTGTAAGATACCTATAACAAATAAATTAGTAATAGCTGATTTTTAGTGTGTGAGTCAACTTTATAGATAGCGATTATAAATTCAAGTACAGGAAGACTTATTTTCCTTGTGTATTAAGTTAGTAATAATGAATAGATACTATGTCACTCACGTGTCGTATTATTTAGAAATATCCTTAAATTATAATTATGTAAGTATAGGTCAAACAAGGTCATATTTATTTAACAAAGTTAAACAAATTTTATCCGTCACTGATTTTGATTTTGCAGTCGTTTCATTTAGGAATTGAAAGGTGAAACAATTGTAATAATTAAACAAGGACAAAAGTCCTTAGTATGAAACCGTCAAGCAGAAACTGACTTGTATGAGCGACCACAACATATTCAAACATTATAACTTCAGATACCGCGAATCGCACAGGATGTGTTACAAAGTCATGTATTAGCACTATTAAGTTCACTTCAATATATTTTCACCTGAACTATCTTTAAGAGCTTCAAAACACCGACAAAATGTCCGTATTTTGGGGGTTTACCTAAGTTTTTCTGCAAATATACGGGCAGACAGAGACAGAGAGAGCATTACAAATATACACCAAACAGAACGGAAAGTGTTATCCCTCTATTCTACAGGAGAATGCTTGATAACACTAGGCAGTTTTTTTTTTGTAAAAAAAAAATATGATGCTACTAAGTCGCTGTTATATGGACTTTCTCTCTCTCTCTCTCACACACACACACACACACACACACACATATATATATATATATATATATATATATATATATATATATATATATATATATATATATATATATATATATATATATATATAATAACAGTAAATAATATCGAGGACATCAGGGGTATGAACCCTAAGATGTATGAAAACAAAAAGCAAGAGAGAGATCCACTTGCTATCTAGGAACGGTATGCAGAGGTAAGAACAACCAACTTTTGTCAACCTGAAGATTCTTTCTCTTTTGTGCCTAACAATATGCCAATCAACGACAAACCAAAAATGGTTTAGGAAACAAGTCGTTGGGTCGTTGGAATAAACAAACTTGGATGCATCATGAAAAGAAAAAGAAAATAAAATAGTACAGAAAGAAATAAATAACAAATTCAGAAGTTAAGAGACAAAAAACATTCCCCAATTGGTATCATGCAAATTCCAGGCCACAAAAATGTACAGTCTATATATAGCTACTCAAACATTAGTGCCAATCTACAACATACTTACTCTTATTACCTGAGCAACACCGGCCACCCATGTAATGATGCTGTCAATCCCCACTCCCACAACTAAGAAATTTCAAACTGCACAGCAACAGACTGTAGTATATCAAGTTACCAAACGTGTAATATGCAGCAGAATCAAATTATCTGCAACCCATTCTACGGATTAAACATCACAGTTCAAAAGTATGTTTGTTATGAACCTCCCGCAAAACGTGAAAGCTGATCCTAACTGGATCAACTTCTTTCAACAGGCGACTTCTCAACCATGGCACATACAGCACACGGGCTCGTATCGTTTCTTACAATTTACCTGTTATATATATAATATATAATAACTACTTATTTAGAGTTAAACTTTGAGAAAATAAGTGGGCAATTCACTAGTTACGAAACTTGTTAGTTTCCCCACGTACATAATTTTTATAGAGATCGTTTCCCTAGAATGCAACAGAAGCTAAGGGATATATACCACAACTTGATTCTGTTTTCTATTTTAAGATCATAGATTAATGCCTCAAGTTATACATATATTAAGAAAGGTATAGTATACATAAGGTATAAAACCTGAATATTATTGCCAAAGCATTCAAAGATGAATATTCCGAAAGTGTTTGCAGTCTATTTATATTGTATTAGATACTTGTAAAGCTAAAAGCACATTTCATAAATGTGTTAATGTTTAAAATCGAGTTGAATACTTGTACAGAGCCTATAAACTTTCATCTCCCATTGGTTTATCTTTCTGGTACGAATTCCGAAAGTTTCTTCTGTTTGGCCAACGCTTTATGACGATGACTTTTATATGCATAGATAATCATAAAGAGAGCCCATCGGTTCCAAAGCTTCCAATGCAAACGAGTGTTCTTGACGCAACCCTTCTACCTATCTGTGTACATGCAAAGAGAGTATTGGTCTTACAGCTTTAGGCAAAAGTAGATGGATGTACGAATTAGTCTGTACTATCTTGCCTCGAAATCAGGGCAGGCAAAACAGTTTTAGACAGGACAACAGTTTAATCTTGTGATGTTATGGCTACATTCTATCAGGTTTGTCAAGCTGGGTGAGTGTTATTGGTGTCATTGAATCATTTGTATTTTTCATCAATATCGGTGTAGTCTTTCTTATTATTTCGAATCAGCGGTCTTATTGTGTGTAACACTATGAACAAACCTGAAGACAAGTGAACAATTTTGCCCAATATTTGTACCAAGTTTATTCTAAATTTTATGCACCATTCCTGAAAAGTGTTTCAAATATGCATGTACATGGTTGTCATTGAAACATTGCCGTGACTTGCAATAACACCTTTTGTTGAATGAAAAAATAGTGCAATTCTTTCTCTTTCAATCACTTCGCGTCCTCAATAACCTTTATTATATCTCCCCTGTGAAATGGATTTCTGCAGTTTGTTACTGATTTCGTTTGTCTCTATAATTGTTGTGCTTGTTGAAGATAAAAATAAACCCTTCATATTATTGGTCCGATTATTACGTATTGGTTTGCTTATCGTGTCATCAATACTGTTGATACTGTTGATGGCAGATGTTAATATTTTAGGCTTTAAAACTTTGTTATGTATCTATTTCTTCTTGAAAGCTTTGCAATAGATATTATTTGTGTCTAAAACCTTTAGACTGTTGTAACTATGAATGAATAATTTTCAATCTCGGCATTTTTTCTGCAACTTGAAATTAAGACACTTATCATCATACGCAAGTGTAGGATGCAAAAGAGGTGGATTTGGTCCTTTTTCTCCTAAAACTGTGCTATTTAATTATAATAACGAGACATATCAGACCTTTTGAGTACTAACTGACTTCGCTGACAATGAAGATGTTCACGATTGTGATATATTTTGTATTTAAACATGTTTTTCGTCTGCTTTTAAAACAAAAAAAACTGGAGTCGTGTTTTGCACGTTCATCAGAGTTGTAATCATCTGGTCTATAAGTGCTCATTTGCCTAGCGGTAAAGGTTTACTTATGCAAAATGTTTGTCAAGGAACACGTTTAGTTTGTTTACAATATTTATTGCGATATACCAAGAATAGTAAAATTCACATGGGAATAAACAAATCTATGAATAAATTATACAACCTTCATCATGACTAAATCTTACACTGTTTCAACGTTTGCAATATAAACGAAGCAGTTTTCTACATATGTGTTCAATACAATGAAAGTAAACAGTCTGGAAAAAGAACTGAGAATAATTAAAACACCCGAGACACTAATATGTATATAATCCTTACTCTGCTTTTTAATAAAATGAAAATATTGGCATATGTATCGTCATTAAAATAATCATTTATTAATCATAAACATCATGAATTAAAAAATGTTTTTTCTTTGCAGAAATAATTTATATAATAAAATGTCAAAAAGCCGATATCTATATTTAGTGCACTTTGTTAGTTTTTCGGAAAGCAGCAAAGTCATCAGAATCCCATAATTTTTTTTATTTAGAGATGATAAATCAAACAGGCCAAAAGATTAAACCATGAAGTGTTCCAGCGGCATGGTTTTACAACATTTTAGGCATTTAGAGTCACGTTATGCAAACGGATAATTTTTCGAAATACAGATTCTTTCTCAGTCATTTTAAAACAAAGACACAACTGGGTCGTCGCTACATTTTCCTGCTTGAAGACAATTTCAGCAATACAAGCAATTAAATTTAATAAATGTAAGTATCACTATTAAAGTATTATATATATATATATATATATATATATATATATATATATATATATATATATATATATATATATATATATATATATATATATATATATATATATATATATATATATATATATATGATATAAATGTCTACCACAGTGCTTGAAAGCAACACTTTGGAGCGGAAATAAAACAAATTAGTCACAGTAATAAAATAATACAAACGTCCTTTTAGTATAATCAGTACCTTTATATGGAATGCAGTGACGGGATTGGGGAATATGCAGGAACGTTTGCCTGGAAAGGTCGGTAAAATTTTTATATGCCATTGAGCAAAAAACAAAACGAAACGAAACAATTTTTGAAAGTTTTGAAAGAAGGATATGCACTCTATATAGCATTTAAGTGATAAATTACACGACTAATATAAATGTTGGTGGTTAAGTAATAATTAATTGTGTCAACACATATCGAGCCCACTAACAGTGTAAGTAAACATTTTTATAAAAGCCAGAAACCATGGGTCGTAATACGGAACATCAAACTTACCGGTGCGTTTACATTTTGACAAAACAACGATTACTCTCAGTTTATCTTTATCCTGTTTATACTCGTTCTTACCTGAGAGATTTCAATTCATGACAAGAAGACATTATGCAACGATGTACTAATTATATGATAAGTTATTTAAGATTCAAAACAATTTCCTTAGAATGTTGGAGGGTAGCGGTTGAAGTACAGTGAGCTTACAATCTTAACTACACACTTGTATTTTACAGATGTTAGTGTCAAGTATATTTTACGCATATTACGAATGAACGTTTCGCAATGCGGCATCATTACCTAATTTTGAGTGTCAAACTCATTTGCTTTATACAATTGGTTATATGTTCTTCCCAGAAAATCGAAGTAAAAGCACAGATAGGAAGTGTTACTGGATTTTGCACGAGACCAGTTTTAATGGTGAGATACAACCAGTTGTACAATTTCTTGGAATTCCATTTGCAGAAGCACCTATTGGTAAGCTTCGATTTGCCAAAACAGTACCAAAGTCAAAGGTTCAGTCTCCGTATGATGCCACTCATTCAAGACCGGCATGTGCGCAGGAAAAATACGTAGATTCCGGAATAAATCAGTTTGAAATTTCAGAGGACTGTTTGTATCTCAATATCTTTGTTCCTGGGAAAATAGTGCCGACTGGAAAGCCACAATTTGCAGTGATGGTGTGGATATACGGTGGTGGTTTTATCTCAGGAGCACAAGATTACTACTCGGGGGAAATACTGGGTGGTTTTAATGAAGTAATTGTTGTGACTATCAACTACAGATTGTCTCTATTTGGATACGCTCGGAGCCGTGGGGGTAACATTCCGGGCAACATGGGACTTTGGGACCAGCATTTTGGTATAAAATGGGTTCATGATAATATTCTGGACTTTGGAGGAGAACCGGCACGAATCACAATATTTGGTGAGTCGGCAGGAGCAGCAAGTGTTTTGTATCAAGCACTCTATCCGGGAAACAAGGGTTTGTTCAAGAACGTTATTGCAGAAAGTGGAAGCCCAGTAAATATATTGGCTTTTAATGGTGATCCTTCACAGCGCTTTGAGAGAACTGTCAATTACACTGGATGATCACTAGAAAAAGAGGATACAATAATAGCATGCCTAAATTCCAAATCAACTAACGATCTTATGGATATTCTAAAAAAGGAACAAGTTTTTAATCTCGTTATCACACCGGGATTTGCCCCCTCGCTGAATGGGGAATTTTTAAAGGAATCGCCTAAAGATATATTCCAAAATAGGACCAAATGGTTACATGAAGCTCTCCAAACGCTGGGGTCATTCAATCTTATGATAGGAATGACCAGCGGTGAAGGAGGATTGATCATAAGTTTCATGGATATGATGATGCAACACCACTACAATAAATCAGCATACGACGGGTTTTCTCTAGAATTCTTTAGACACAACGTGATTTCCAGTGTTGTGAAAGCTACCCACAAGCAGGATGTTCCTAGTCTCGTTGAGGCGATATACCATAAATACATCGACTGGTCTGACCCTGAGAATAATTGGAAAGTAGGTCGTGCCCTGACTGATTTTTATTCTGATTATCTTTTTAATGTTGGAATCCTCCAGACGACTATTGCACACTCGAAGAACACCGGTGGGTCATCTAGTTATCCTACAGGAACCTATCTTTATCTATATGACCATAAGCCTTCTATCATACCCACTCCAGAGTGGTTCACTTCGGCAAGTCATGCAATTGACCTTTTCTCAGTATTCGATTTTGCAGATTCCCTCTTTAAGTCATCTTACTTTAATGTGAGCGTTGAAAGCAAAGCCCTAACAAAACCAGAGGAGTTTAAACTGTCACAAATGGTGATGAAGCTGTGGACAAACTATGCCAAAGATGGGTAAGTTGTGATCAAAATATAAATTAGTGGAAGTCTTGATGTGCTAAGTGTACGTTCCTGCCTGTCCATAATAAGGTAGTCGCGTTGACCCGGTTATAGTGCCAGTTAGTGATCAGAAGTATTAGGTTCGAGTCACATCGTCATTTTCGCTCGTGTCAGAGAACGCGTTGTTCTCTTGGCAATAAATAACCTTAATCTATGTTAGTGTGCCGTAAAGCGTAAACCAAATCAAACTAAAGAAAATGTATATCGGTAGATTCAGGCGGTTAGAGAAGTATTTGTTTTCATACCAAATTCCTTTCTTAAAAATAGCCTCTCCTTTCCAATGTTACTCTTTTTATTATGTGTTCCAATACACCAAACAAGACAACGTATGACTTAAAGTGAATCGATTTGTTAAACGCAAATGGAAATGAGTTTAATTAACTGAATTTCCATTCATTTACGTATGGTCCAAATCAGAAGATCGAATAATCATTTGTTACGTACAAATATTTATAGTCATTAAATAGGCTAATAGTTTGTCCATGCTCTATGTGTTTTGTTTTACTTCTACAGCAACCCAAATGAAGCGGCGGAAAATGGATGCGCCATTCCTTTTGAGTGGCCAGTGTACGACTCAGTTAATCAGTTCTATTTACACATTTCAACTGTGATGGACAAAGATTCCATAAAAAGACGGCTGTACGCTGACAGAATGGCTTTCTGGACCGATGTCATTCCCGCTGTGGAAGATACCATCAGAGAATGCAGACATGAAGAAAATGTTTATTCTAACATCTGCCGACTAAATGTCTATCAAGAGGACACTGGGGCACTAGAATCATCTAAGTATGGATTTGTCAGCGGTTTCATCTCAGGATGTGCTGCTCTTTTCATTGTCGTTATGTGCATGCGCCACAAACAAATGGGCATGTAGCTTTTCAACATGTGAAATATGTATTGTTTTAGGATCATTTTTCATACTGTAAAAAGACATTTAATGACATCAACAAAAGCATGTCAAGCCAGGTTAACAAAATAACTGTTTGAAGCTTATAAAACGTTTAGATTATCAAAGTAATATATTACCATATAATTGTTGTGTATCTCAAGTCGTCAACCTTTCATGACTCTTACTTGTAACGCTATGACTGAAATAAGAAATCTACAATGTAACTGAGTCAAGAAAAATAGTATGTTTTGCTGTTTATCTCATAGCATGGCAGCATGCTGAACCACTTAATCACAAAGTCTATTTTTTGCATCTGCACAAAGAGTGAGCAATCTCATTTGCTATGAGCATTTTATCTTGGTAATGTCCAGGTGATATTTCTTGCTTTGCCATGCCGATCAATATCAACTTAGGTAACTTTAAAAAAAAGTAAATTTAAACTAGTTTTTAAATTCTAGTTAAGCTTTCATTTTTTTAAAAATAAATACCTTTTTTACCTGCATCCTAAATACCTGACGTTTCTTCTTCATCCTCTTCATCGATCGGACTTAGATATTCGTTGTTTTTAGTTGCATAATCAGCTTTAGCTTGATTTCATTGCTTGTCTCTTCGAATAAAACTTACAATATAATGCCTTTACCCTTATTTCCGTGAAATGCGAATATACCAGACTGCACCTTTGAATTAAAAGTCAGTGCATTCGTCTTACTTCGTGTCTTTATTTATATTGCTAATATTAAACAGAAGTCGACATAACCCTACCAATTTATGTTATTGTTAATCAGATTATGCTATCACAAACATGTTCATCATGTCGTATTGCTGTAACCAACTTCATCAGGTTAAGCTATTGTAACCAAGGTGATCGATTTAGCTATTATAACATTTTTGGTCAGGTTACACTATTATAACCAAGCTCATTAGTTTCTACTATAGCAACAATATTCATCAGGTTATACAATTGAAATCAGATTCATTTGATGATACTCCTGTGACCATGTGCATCGGTCTATACTAAAGTAACCATGTTCATATGCAGACAAAATTTTCAAATTTTCATGTTTATGTTCCAAACATGACGGAAACATTGCACTTGCCTAAGTTACACATAGAATGTCATTAATTTTGTCGTTTTAGGAATCATAGCAAAGTTAACTTGTATGGAGCTTTATTTTCTACACCAACCAAAATTTTAATCATGCTTACCCGTCAGATTTTACACATGGGAGTTGGCCCATTTCATGCAGTAGCACAGTTATTTTTCAGTGCAAAATAGATAATATTGTCATGTCATATAATATCAAAATCAGTTTGTGAGTTTTAAGAGAAGTAATGCAGAATAAGCGGGTAACCACATCTTTACAGAACCGGATTCAATTCAAGTAAAAAAAAAAAAGATTGAAAGATCTGGCCTGTACATCATAAAACTTGGGGACTGGAATTCGATTGTCCCTACAAGGTTAGTGAAAATTGACGTTTCAAAAAGTAAATTGATTTTTTATTGATTGACACATATACCCAATGACAATGAAGGCCCAAGAGATTTTGGCACCCCATGACTTATGGCGCACGGGACAACCACCCCGTCTGCTCACCACACCAACCCACTTAGTAAGCTAATGTAGGTCAATTTTAACAATAAAGAAGAAAAATAAGAAGATTTGTTTATGTGAAACATAAAATTCAAAGTCGAAGTACAAGTAAACACACTGCTGGACGAGGATTCATGGGTAGCCGTAACATTTATGCTGGAGGGATGAATATCATTCACAGGAAAGACGCATATACCAGGTTTAATGGCTGTTATTCCACAATGTATAAAAAACTGAGCTAAATATATTACTTTTGCATTCGTGGAGAAAAAATGCTGTTTTAGTCTTACTTTAATATTATAAGCATACTGAGATTTTTTCATCAGGTTGTGTTGGAATCCACAAACAGGAACGTTGATTGGTGGTAGTGAAGTTTATATATCAAATACGGTAGCACATAAATACGAGAGACAAATATTGTAACTGACAGCATTTGTCCAGTCTTTATGGTAATAGAAATGCTGTGTAACAAGGACAAACACTTCATCCAACAATACTACTTACTGCTTAACAAGATCACGGCATTTCTTTTCTTTTCCCTTAAGGATATTGAACGGAGTCAGGGTACATAAGGGTTAGGGGAACCATCAACTAATTACAAATATGTACGTTTGACCTACAGACGATCATACATTTCGAACATAGTAAGAAAGTTTTATAGGTTGGTAGGAGGCGAATGCGATGACAATGTTTGATTAAAAGAGGAGTAGGATTAGACTGGGGGCACCTAAGATAGTGTGGCGATTATAGCTCTATAGATACACCCCGAAAACAGTCCTTTAACAGTCCTTTATAAGTATAAGATGGTTTAGACCTATATATGGTTTACTGAAACACATATATGTTTACATATATTGTACATAATATGTGAACAGTTACAAACTATGAACATTAAATAAATGTTCTGGGACAATCTGTTTGCGGAAAGTGTGTTTAGGAGAGTAGTATATGATGGCACTAAGACAGCATTGGGCTGTTTCATTGTAAGTACCTTTTTGCATTGAGATAGCATTGGGCTGTTTCATTGTAATTACCTTTTTGCATTGAGATAGCATTGGGCTGTTTCATTGAAATTACCTTTTTGCATTGAGACAGCATTGGGCTGTTTCATTGTAATTACCTTTTTGCATTGAGACAGCATTGGGCTGTTTCATTGTAATTACCTTTTTGCATTGAGATAGCATTGGGCTGTTTCATTGTAATTACCTTTTTGCATTGAGATAGCATTGGGCTGTTTCATTGTAATTACCTTTTTGCATTGAGATAGCATTGGGCTGTTTCATTGTAATTACCTTTTTGCATTGAGATAGCATTGGGCTGTTTCATTGTAATTACCTTTTTGCATTGAGATAGCATTGGGCTGTTTCATTGTAATTACCTTTTTGCATTGAGATAGCATTGGGCTGTTTCATTGTAAGTACCTTTTTGCATTGAGATAGCATTGGGCTGTTTCATTGTAAGTACCTTTTTGCATTGAGATAGCATTGGGCTGTTTCATTGTAAGTACCTTTTTGCATTGAGATAGCATTGGGCTGTTTCATTGTAAGTACCTTTTTGCATTGAGATAGCATTGGGCTGTTTTATTGTAATTACCTTTTTGCATTGAGATAGCATTGGGCTGTTTCATTGTAATTACCTTTTTGCATTGAGATAGCATTGGGCTGTTTCATTGTAAGTACCTTTTAGCATTGAGATAACATTGGGCTGTTTCATTGTAATTACCTTTTTGCATTGAGATAGCATTGGGCTGTTTCATTGTAATTCCCTTTTTGCATTGAGATAGCATTGGGCTGTTTCATTGTAATTACCTTTTTGCATTGAGATAGCATTGGGCTGTTTCATTGTAATTACCTTTTTGCATTGAGATAGTGTTGGGCTACTTGGCTATAATCACCTTGTGGCACTGATCTGGTATTGTACTGCCTTATTGTAATCGCATTCGTGCATTGATAATAAGCAAAATGTTATTTATCTTCAATAAACTGTATAGGTAAAGTTATGTATAAATGGATATATATTGCTCGTAAATATATCAGTAAAGATATTTTGATGATCCTCTCTCAGAGACCCCTTTACCCCACAAAACGTTATACGATAAAATTTTTGTAAGCGTCTTTATTTGGCTTAAAATGATGACTTTCATATTTTTCACAAAATATGTTTTGTCCAGGGTGGGTGGGTGGGAGGTCTGAGAAATCAAAACTCAAATACCTATACTACTAATACAGTCTCGATACTTATAAGACAAAATTTCATATTAAACAACAAAAATTATTATATATAATATCCTTCTGTAATTTAATCCGACATGTTGGGTTTGATCTGTAGAACAAATTTTGTAAGAGATTTTAATCGATTAGTGCAGCGTCATGTTATACTGGTAAAAAAAAATAGTAAGTGATTGTATTAAAAAAAGTTAGTTACCATATATCATCAAAATATGGATCAGTATGGTTTGCTAGTGAAAACGATGAGCGAATAGCTGATTGAGCAGATGATTTAGTGACATTTATTGATAATGTGGTTGATATTTTATTTGATAACGATATTTCTACTATAAATAACTAAATATTTTTGCAAAAACATACAATCACAACACAACTCTATGTGAACTTTTAGGTTGCCATATGACATCCTAGCAAGTTCAGGGGCATTAGAATTAATCCACATTTTATCACCTATGTTGCCTATAACATAGGTCACATATAAACTTATCCTAGTACATGCACAGTTAATCCCCGTGTAAACTCATAGGTTGTCAAAAAACACCCTGGTAAGTTAGATAAAAATCGATGACAGCATAGTTAACCGTAGTGTGATCCCCTACTTTGCTAACAACATCTTAACAGGATCAGAGGAAATTTGAAAGTCGAAACAGACAGCTCAGTTTTATACAACCCCATGTGATCCACTAAGTTGTCAAACAACATCTTAGCAGGATCAGAGGTTACATATAAACTATCCTAGGAGAGCGTAGTTTTACCACATTGGACCCTCTAGGTTGCCATATAACATCCTAGCAGGATCATGGGTTACATATAAGAACGGATATGCAAAATTGTATATACATATGATTGTAATTATACACATATGATTATATACATATTATATACATATTTTGACTATATACATATGATTATATGCATATGATTATGAGTATATACATATGATTATATACATATTATATACATATTATGATTATATACATATTATGATTATATACATATTATGATTAAATACATATGATTATATGCATATGATTATGAGTATATACATATGATTATATACATATTATATACATATTATGATTATATACATATTATGATTATATACATATTATGATTATATACATATGAGTATATGCATATGATTATGATTATATGCATATTATAATTATATACATATGATTATATACATATTATATACATATTATGATTATATACATATTATGATTATATACATATGAGTATATGCATATGATTATGATTATATGCATATGATTCTGATTATATGCATATTATTATTATTATTATATACATATGATGATGATTATATACATATTATGATTATATACATATTATGATTATATACATATGATTATATGCATATGATTATGAGTAAATACATATGATTATATACATATGATTCTGATTATATGCATATTATAATTATATACATATGATTATATGCATATGATTATGATTTTATATATATATATATATATATATATATATATATATATATATATATATATATTTTATGATTATATACATATGATTATATACATATGATTACGATTATATACATATGATTATGATTATATATGTATGATTGTGATTATACACATATTATGATTATATACATATTAATTTTATATACATATGATTATGATTGTTGATTATATGCATATGATTATATCTTAAATAAGGACAGCACAGTTACATACAGATATACATACGGAAATACAAACGTGCCTTCTCTGTGTCTGAATAGAAACAATCACATTCCCCCATAATCAACCCAGGGAGTGCAAAAGTACACGTGTTGACATGGTGGGAAAGTGTGCAAATTTATGTTCAAACATAGAAGAGCAAACTGCGATACTACTAAATAACAGTAATTATTCATTATTAAGATCGACCTCGTCACTATATAAGCCAGTCACGAGAATCGAACTACGGACCACGAGTATGACAATCCAGCGCGTTAGCAATCGGTAACTGGACTCCTACAGTATATATTTTAGAAACATTATTATATAGTTACCTAATACTGTACAGGTAATTAAAGTATACAAAGTTAAAAATAATAATTATTATACACTATAGCGTGGATTTCTGAATAAAATAATTACTGTAAAACTTTTCAATTTCTAAATACATTAGAGAAGTCTATAGTGTATAAAGGACCAGCATTTCTGACAAGGTAAAAGTCCGTATTCGTCAGTCGTCGTTAAGAGACGATAAAAAAGTCAATACGTTTTATGACTTCGTGTTATGTTCTACAATCTAATAAAAAACTTGTTAAGGCTAGCTAAGCTCATGTACTTTGGTATATAATATAGTCACAATTACAGATTTCGAATTTTGTGATTTTTCCTTGATAGAACTTAGGACTGTCAGTCTGTATGTCTGTGTTATATATGTATGTATGTATGTATGTATGTATGTATGTATGTATGTATGTATGTATGTATGTATGTATATATGTATGTATGTATGTATGTATGTATGTATGTATGTATGTATGTATGTATGTATGTATGTATGTATGTATGTATGTATGTATGTATGTATGTATGTATGTATGTATGTATGTATGTATGTATGTATGTATGTATGTATGTATGTATGTATGTATGTATGTATGTACGTACGTGTGTGTATGTATGTATCTTTGAATGTATGTATGGATGGATGTATTGATGGATGGATGGATGGATGGATGGATGGATGGATGGATGGATGGATGGATGGATGGATGGATGGATGGATGGATGGATGGATGGATGGATGGATGTGTGTGTGTGTATGTATGTATGTATGTATGTATGTATGTATGTATGTATGTATGTATGTATGTATGTATGTATGTATGCATGCATGCATGCATGCATGGATTGATGGATGGACGCACGCACGCACGCACACATGCATGCATGCATGGATGGATGGATGGATGGATGGATGGATGGATGGATGGATGGATGGATGGATGGATGGATGGATGGATGGATGGATGGATGTCCGCTTCTGGAGTAAAGAGCATTTTAGAGAATTTGAAATTACTTGCAATAAAAAAACAAAAGTTAGTCTTATGTATAAATATTGCATGTTATAACTAACATAGAAAGACAACTGCTTGTTACTAACATATCCTTAGCAGAGTTTTCTCCCTTGATCAACTGATTCCATAGTCAAATCGTATCAAAATACAGTGAATTATCCCTGATCTAAACAAAACATTTGATATAAAACGGCCAAAACTCACTGATTATATATTTCGTATCCAAAAAATAAAAAAAACTAATTTATACATTGGAAAAAACGTTGAAAATCTAAATCACACACAAACACACACACATACATATATACATACATACATAGAAATATATATATATATATATATATATATATATATATATATATATATATATATATATATATATATATATATATATATATATATATAATGCTCGATCACTTACAAAAGATTTTAAATTAAAATGTAACATTATAATCTCCGTTTTAAAAACAGTTCACATAGTTATTTTTCTTGAACAATTTACAATGTTTCGACCTTTGCTACTAAGAAATATGTGCTATCGTAGTGATACATGTAACATATTTGGTATCATCAGATCTAATAATGGAGACTTTGATGCTGTCAAATTTACTTCGAAGATACCTGACATTTCATCGTTAAATTCAAAATGTTACTTGCTGGTTATTAACCATTATATTTTATTTTGCTATTAATTCGTTCGACAAATCTTAAATTTTCAAACATTATTTCTGATCTTTTGACAAAATAAATTGCATAATGTCCAAGAGCTAGTGTATTAATTCCATCTCTGCAATACCTTTTATCATCGAAATTACTTAATCCACATTTTACAATCGTAGCAGTTTCGAGTTTATGTTGATTTGTTCTGATGACATAAGTTTTGTTAAAACTGACGCTATTGTTTAGAGCTGTTTTAAAATTGTCAAAAGTCGTCATCATTTTCACATATCCGCGAGAGTAACCTTAGCTTTCTATGTGAGTTTATTGTCACCTAATATGACAGCATACATTTGCTTCTTAATCCAACATACTCTCACCGGCACAAACATAAACTCATCTTTCATTTTTCCAATAACTTTTTTATTCTAATTTTTTTGAAGTCCACTACATGCTGGATAATCTGAAAAATCAAATTGATTTTATTATTGTAAATATTCTGATCGACATCTTCACATTTTATATTATAAACTATCGAGTCCGTGCCAGAAAAATACAAATTCGTATTTGACCATTGCTTTTGAGTAAAATTGTGGTGAAAATCGTACAGCAGCCATTTACGATATATCAACTACAGCTGCATCAACATAAATTCGTTTATTTAACTTTAAATTTTCTTTTGTTGTTGTATTGTAGCAAGATTTTCATTAATTATTTTCAAAACTTTCATCGTTAACTAATTTATTTCTGCGATTAATGTCATTAACAATGTCTATCGAAACTCTTTTTCGAATATTTTCCATCGTCTTACAAAATACTGAGTCGTTCATTAACTTGAAAAAGTTTTTCTCAAATTCAATTTTACCATAGCATGACCTTTCGTGTTTATATCAATATAATTTGCCATGCACCTCGACTGACTAAACTTTAGCACGCAATGGACATTTCTCAGAATTAAGACAGCATCTACTGCTTGTTTTATATTTTTGTAATGTATAGTATAATTTCTTTTATTTAACAAATTTGGAACTAACTTATTAACAATCGAATTTTTTGCAGTTGTTGCTGCTCGTTGTTCAGGTGATAATAAACTATAAATAATCATCATTGATTCTACACAAAACTAATAATAGTTATGTATATCTTGTAGAGAACTCGGATAATCTAGATCATCTTCACCAAAATAGGGAATATCGGAAAATCGATATTAATTTTTCTAGGTAAATCCTTTTCAGTTTATTTAAGAAATTGATCTGAGGTTATGCAACCCACTGCAAGTCATGGACTCTGACATCGCATATCCATACAAATTCACAGTCTAGAAAAATAATGTGATTGGATCGGATAATTTTATCATGATTTTTCAGATATGTGTCATTAGCTACTGCATATTTTTGTTTGAACGCTACTTCCGCTTCACATACCCTTTTCAGTAAAGTTAAACATATGGACATCTGTTAAGAGATCTAGTTCTATCTTGCTCGTTTTTAGTAGAGCCTCCTACGACATACCGGGAGTAGAAAAATACCAACAAGGATCTAGTCCGTAATTTGTATGACTAACTAGACGAAAACTCAAAAACATCTGCTAGCCATAATACGTCTGTTTTCAAATATAAATCATGATAATCACCAACTAAATTTATTCCAAATATCTTGTGCATATTTGAACTCATCATCTGTGATATTTTCATTTTTGAGTTGCGAGTAAAAATTAATCTTTGTCCGACAGAGAAGTTTCATTAGCTCTGCTCCAATCGTCGAGATATTCGTACGGAAAATACCTTTTTGGGTTAGATGGACACATTTGTAATCGAAGCAATATATATATATATATATATATATATATATATATATATATATATATATATATATATATATATATATATATATATATATATATATATATATATATATATATATATATATATATATATATATATGACATATACTTTTCAAAATTATCTGGAATACATTTTATTACGTCATCTAATTTTAGTTTAGCTTTAATATTTTAATCACCAAAGGCATCTACCATTATATGACTGTCGTAGCCATGAAAGATACGTTAAACTAAGAGAATAAAATCTGGAGCATGAAATTTTAAATTTCAACTGTTATGAGCTGGTCAAATAACAATAATCTCGCAAATTATCACAAAATCTATTGGAGTTCTGCCAGTAACTTTTCACAAATATGACAATTAAATGCTCTATCTACATCGAGTTGTTGTTTAGACGTTATTCTCATCGGGGCTGTTTTAAGTAATCTGTTTGAATGATACAGAAATGTTTAGAAAAGATTTTATTTATACTTTGTTTTGCAGCAATGTTCCAGAAGGGCAACAAGTATAGAGAGCAAATGGTGCAGTTGCAGATGATAATATTTAACATTTATCATTACAAAATAAATTACACCTTTACCCAGTATTTCATGTATATGAAGCGAATGATAAGGGAATTATTTAATATATAAAAACAAAACAAGTTGATGGACATTTACAAAATATCGGATATCGTAATATTAATGTGAATGGAACTAAAATTGATTTTATTAAATATAAATCACATAGGTTTGTGTTTGAAACTTTTAATAATGTTATCCCAGTCAGTCAAGTTGTTGATCATATGAACAACATTAAAACCGATAATCGTCTAGAACATTTAGATTTGGTTACGCCAAAAGAAAATAGTCGACGTGGAACCGGTTTTGACGGTTTTAATTTTAAAAATCTTGAAACTAGAGAAAAACATTTTAATCAATAACATTTGTTGGAAAATGTCATAAGATTCATTTTAGTACAGTAAAAGATGTCGCCGACGGCAGAACAAAATCAGCAATGTCTATGTTATTATTTGATATATTTATATTTAGATACGATAATTAATATTTTCTAGATCATTTCGAGACAGATAATTATGACTAAATTCATGCCATCATCACGATTAAATCGAAATATCATCATTGTATTTTTATCAATTTCTCATTTATCTGCTGCTGTTAACAAAAATCTGTCACATTCGCGTAATGTTATCATAATATCAACAAAAACACTGTTCTAGCAAAAAATTTCGAATTACCTCAGCTAATTCTTTGTGATTTGGTATATTATATTTTATTTCTCCGAACATATTATTTATTAATTAGACAAAAGATTATTATACTAATGAAATTAACTGAGAGACTGGATGAGCTATATTCATGAACTTTTGTTTCAGTTTCAAATGTTACATTAGAAAATATTAATGGTGATAGATTTGCTGGTTATACAGAAAATGATATTTTGAATAACTATGATGACGACGACGAAGATGATGTTGTTGTTAGTAAAACCAATATAAGCAGACCAACAACTGGGTGAGATAATGTTAAACATATTAAACCTATTGATAAAAAATATTAAAATTTAATTTTACTGTTGCCGAGCATAAGATATTTTGCAACTTATAAATCCCTTTATAAACGTAAAATTACCTGGATAACAAAGAAATATAAAATACGATTTCATTTTTGTTAGAATATTTAATTATTTAATTTAATGTCAATCAATAATGCAAGAAAATTACATTTAATTTTTATAAGTCTACTAGTAAAATGTAAATCAGTACTAATAAAATACGAAGAAATTTATAATATTATTATTCAATTGAAATCGACCGAGTTGTTATCCAATGCCCACGCCATATGACTCTACTTTTGTTGCCTCACCTTTTAATAATTTTTTTAATAAAAAATATATCTTGTTCTGTTTTCTGAAGATCTTGTTTGTAAAAACTGCCAATTATAAGCTCACCAAAAAAATCTTTTAGATCATCATATAATATTTTACAGAGAAAAAAGTTTATATATATATATATATATCCCCAATTAAACATTTAATCAGCCTTCCGTCAACACGTTCTCGCATATTTACAAGTTTTTTTTCACGAAGTTCGTCTAACTTTGCTTTATCGCAGCAACGCTTTTGTTTTTGTTCGCTGTCTGGACGTTTAATATCTCTGTAGCAGATGTCATGGCGCATTGCTATTGCTATTTCCTCAGCTTGATTGTAACGATCTTGTCCTGTCAATGGATTATCGTTTTCGTCAAGTTGTTTATCAAGAGTATTATAAGGTCCAGTCTCTGTTGTTGCATTTCTGACAATTTGTAACAATTTTATTTTGCTCAAGACAAATCTCTCGAAATCTTTTTTTTTCATTTTTATTTCTGATTTAGTTTTACATTTAAGACAAGATGTTGACATTGTTTATCAGTGAGTTTAGACAAAATTTAAACTCAGAGCTTTTCAAACTCTGCAACAGTTCAATACACTCTCATCATTAGCGCGAGAGAGTTGTTTGTTAAATTGCAAAATAAACTTTAAACATAACGTATCGCAGGCGATTTTGTCGGCCGTGACTTTATCTAATTGTTACTGGCAGCATTAGTCCTTGTCCTCGTCATAACAAACCTGCTAGCAATGGATCAATTGGAATAAATCTACGTTTTCACTGTCGTGTCTTTTTTTCATCGTTGTCTTTCTTTTTGTTGTTTTTCGTCTAGGCATTATATTTATCAGTCAAATAAAATTAAACTCAGAAAATTACAACTAATTTTTCTAATTTGAAACATCGACATTCATAGGAAACACTAAACTAAAACATTAAACGAAACTTTTCTTTGTTGTGCTCGATCTAAAATAAGTGTATACTTAACTTCACGAAATATTTTGTTGTAATCGCGACAAAAATCAAAGATTGTACTTAGTGGCAGCATCGTTGTAATTTGACCTGATACTGCTGCAAGTGCCTTTCTCTTAGCATAACCTTCATTGTAAAGTACACTTTAAAAACAACCTGCTATATTATTGTCAACTATAGCTAACATTGCAGTTCCATCATAATCTGCTCCTAGTGGTGTTACGTCAAGATTATTACAAGCAGTAGTAAGTAAAACTCATGTAGTGTTTACATTAGCGTCTGTAGCTGGTGCGGCTATACATAATGCAGGGGCATAAGAATAAGAAAATCTCTCACATTTGCAGAATTTGCAGTTAAATCAGCTCCACCTACAATTGCCACCCTTCGAATATATTCTTTAGATGTTCCAATTACAGTTTTTTTAGTCCACATCATATTAGTTGCAGTTGACCTGGAGTAACCATCAGAAAAAGAAATAGTATTTAAGACTGTACTTGCAACTTATAAGTGTTTTGAAATATCTTCGACACTTCGATTGGCTAGCTGATATCGAACACTTTTAAATAACACCAATCAATATTTAT
Organism: Potamilus streckersoni; assembly: GCA_016746295.1. NCBI lineage: Eukaryota > Metazoa > Mollusca > Bivalvia > Unionida > Unionidae > Potamilus > Potamilus streckersoni. The sequence continues at coordinate 670,667 of JAEAOA010001153.1, forward strand.
TCCAGCTACTTCTAAGTTAACTGCAATTGCAATAGGTGGATTAACTACTGTCATAATCTGACCACGAACTTCCAACATTGTCTTGTGAAACAGTTGAAAAACGTCCTCGTCTCTAGTATTAAATGTTTTAACGGCAGTCTTATTAGGCTCGTTAGATTTTTCAACAAGATATTTAACATATTCAAATTATGTTACTGTAATATCTGTGTTATAAATTTCTGCTAAATAGATATAATTTTTACAGACAATTTTTTATTTATTAGAATACATGAAATTATTGCGGCTTTGTTACTTTTGATATTAACTTTTGCATAATTTATCATGGTGATAAAAACTTTTTGTTGTTATTATCATCACGCGTTGAGTTTCTTTTATTGTTGCGATAACTGAAATAATTTATTTTATTGTTATACCGCTTTGCGGTGCATCTTTTAGTTTATCAGTTATTTTTGTGCTAAAGCAGTTCCAGCAGCAGATGTATATCCAGTTTCCAACGCTTTTGATGCTTCAAGTACAATTAGCGCAACTTTATGAGTTATTTCTGGAATATGTTCAATAATTTTAGTAAATATATTACCCAAAATTTCTCCTACGATTTTTCCTCGATAAACTTTTGTTTGGTTTCATTATATCTGAGGTTGTATAATTATGTTGTCAAATCGTTTAGTTTTTCTTATAAATATATTTACTATTATCCGCGCAAGTGCAAATAAGGATCAACTTCATTTTTAAATCTGTCTTCCAGACTGATCTGTTAACTGCATATTTACTTATGTTATTTGATTTTTAACATCTAACGGATAATAAATAATATGACGTGGATTAATTTGCATAAGAGAACCTGGTGGAACATCTGGTGAAAACTGTATATCGTTTTTCCTTTACTGTCCTTAGCTGAGTAAGATCCAGATGTAAAAGAGCAATATACCAATATTGTGTTTACGTCAGTTATATTTACTGGCAGTTCACCGTCATGTGCAACAGTTTTTTTATAAGCAGAAAATACTTATTACATTTAAATTTAATCTGGTGCGATACTATTGATGTTAAAAAACATCACATCTTTTAATATCATTCTAGCGCGTAACGTTTTATAATTTGCTGTTAGCTCAAAATTATCAGCTTTACCTTCATTTTTGTTATTAGTTGTTTAATTATTGTATTTAGATCGGTTTCATTATAAGCCCCGTCTAGAATTTTAAATGTTGTTCCAGTTAAAATGTGATTGATTAGTAATACTAAATGTAAATTCATAATTTTACTACAGTGTTTTATATTATACATAACATTCCAACAAGTGTATGAAATTGGTCCAATTTCATATTGTTTTTCATGATCTAGTTCTACTGAAAATTTGCGCTTTCTTTATCAGATTGACCAGAGTATAGTAATAATGTTGCTGACATTTATAATTATATTTTTATACAATTAAGTTGTCACGATTAACTCGCGATGTAAAATTTCGTATTTGTCAGATGCTAATAATCTTTTCGATCTCAAGTTATCAAGTATGTCAATAATTTCATTGTCAATCACAGCATCAACATTTACAGCTTCTTTTGATATCAATAGCATTAATCTGGTAATCATTTCAGCAACTGATGCGAATATTCTGACTTCAGTTCCTGTATTTTCTTTTTCAATTCTGTCTAATCGCTTGTTATCATAGATTTGAAATAATTTTTAAACAATTAATTAATTTAAAATAATTTTTAAACAATTAATCTATTTTTCAACATATTCGTTATCTTTAAATTTGTTCAGTATTTTTAAAAACACCAGCAATAACAGCATCTCTAGCTTTTCGAAACGTCCTTCAACACCTTTTATTTCAGCTGTGTCACTTTCATAATAAGATCCTGCAGTTTTTGTTAATCTTTAATGAGATCATCGTCTTTTTCTTTTTCTCATTTATACATATTATCAACATCAGACCTTTTATAATCTTCCATTAAAGCAAAATATTCCGATGACATTTTTTCGAATTTTTCTTCAGTTTCACGATGTTCTTACTTATCATACTCCATTAATTGTTTTAAATCTTCTTCTGTCATCGTCATAGAAACTGCTATTCTGAATATTTTTCTTGCACTTCATTGGTTGATTTTGCTATGGTACTTAAGCAATTATTATGATGACCATATTCGTTACTTTTGATATTATTAATAGCCTTAATGTAAAGATCAGCGATAATTCCATGTAGACATAATTTAATGCTATCATAGCAATTTCTATTTTCTAAAATGATATCCTTGTAATGATCCTTACTCTTTTCTTTTTTCTTTCTAGATCTTCAATTATTTCGTCTGCCTTAAAATCATCTGTTCTAACATTGTGTACTTTAACACCCTTAAAGTAATCATATCTTTATTAAAATGTATTCGTCATCTCTTATTTTGCTTTCAATATTTTCAAATCATGTTCAAATTTCCTCTCTCTCTCTCTCTCTCTCTCTCTCTCTCTCTCTCTCTCTCTCTCTCTCTCTCTCTCTCTCTCTCTCTCTCTCTCTCTCTCTCTCTCTCTCTCTCTCTCTCTTCTAAGTTCTACTCTCAGGCGGTCCAACTACTTCTGTTTCTGCTAATCTTTGTAGAAGTTCCAGTGGATTATTCAACATTCTTCTTAATTCATTTCGTCTTGCAGCAGGATCAGCTATATTTGCTACAAGTGACTCAGCTAATCTCTTTTTCTCAGTATCAGATCTAGCAATATTATTTCCACCAGTCGCTTATTGTTGTTCTTTAGTTAATTCAACTTGACCTTTTTCTTGTCTTTTTTAAGTTCTTCTAAAATTGGTTCACTTTCAGGTTGCTAAGTAAAGCTTCAGTAACTGTTTTGAAAACACGGCTGCTTTTTCTGCTGAAACAACTTGACCACGTCGTGCTTGTTGAACTAACTGCTTATATTTTGCTTGAGATTGTGCAAAGGTTTTGAATTTTTAAGTTTTCTGTACTTTTCTCGTTTGTCCATTATTATATAATACTTTCTATACAAATTGATGTAGATATTTTCAATACAACATTTAAACATTTTTCTCGTGCCATTTGTTAATTTATGAAACAAAAAGTCATATTTAGTTGCTGTTCCTTGATGATATAGTTCAATAAATTTATATTTTGTTACATCACCACATTGTTCGTTCATGATATTTTTAAAGTCAACATTGTCCAGTCCGGGGAAAAAATATAAAACAACCAGTATTCCGCCAAATAAATCTGTCAAAATTATAAAAAAACCTTGCGCGAGATCCATATAATTAGATTTCTTATTACCTGATAATGACAAATATGATCTGATATTATTCATTTTCTCTTTATTTAGCTGAATATGGTCAAAAACAGCAATCTTGTGTTCGGATGAATCAAGTTGATTAACTAGAACAAGTTTTGTCTGGTTGTTTGGCAATACAAATCTTTGCCAGTCTCAAGATCACCTTGAAGTTTGTCATTATGATTGTTAAGTAGTTCGTACTTATTCTGTTGTGGATTAATTGTGTAAATATATACTCAAGTTTGTTTTGCTAGATCCAGTTCTTCCAACGATAAGATAATGACAATCTGTAGGTTCATTGTTATCTTAATATTTCACCAAAAGGTCTGTATCAAAATTTAATATAGACGATTTTGCCATTATTGTTATATGATTTTCTGTCATATAATTTGTCAAATGATAAATAAATAAGCTATTATTTAAAATTTAGAACATTAGTAGGAAATTCTTTGCTTAAAGCTCAGCAAGGTGACTTATCTAATATGCAACTCTTGATCAGCTCATAAATGAAATTAATAATTTATTAAATATTACAATTACAGATCAAAATGAATTTGTTGTTTATCTGGATAAACAAGGACGATTAAAAACAAGTAATATAAAACTGTCAGATGTACTTATACGAATTCCCACCGCAGTTGTTAATAATATAGCTACTTTTGTTGATCAGGGTAAAATTTAAGATTCCGGTAATTCATTTAACGATTATATTAAGAAAGCTGTTGATTCATTTACTGGTACCATTATCATGAACAATAATAAAATTACATACCTTGGAGCCCTAGCCGCAGAATTAAGCGCAACGACAAAAAAAATACGTCGATGATCAAGACTCTAAGTACGTATTAGTGCGCGGTGGTATCATGCAAGCATTTCTCATTATAAACAATAATGGTATTAAGAATCTCAGAACACTAGAAACAGATTTCGACGCTGTAACTAAACAATACGTCGACGATAGCAGCATTCCGACAGTGACAACAATAACAACAATTAACAATGAAATTACTGCACTTAGAATTGATTATATTAATCACATACAAAAGTTCCTAAAGTTTCAAAGAAATATAAATAAATCTATTAATAAATTATTTGGAAGTCCAGCGGTTGTAGATATTAAACTTGATGGCATTAACACAGAAATAAACAATATTGTCAGTGGCATTCCTAATATCGTTCAAAAAAACTAATCTTGTTCAAATTCCTCACGGACGAGATAAAAATATCGTGTACACAGTATCATCATGATCAACAACATAGACACCCTCAAACATTCCGCGGAAGTTACTGGTGTGTATAGGCTATCAATATTTAGCCATGCAAAAATTACTATATTTACTACATTTCCATGGCGTAAATTCAACCGATAATTTTCTGGAGTTGTATCTGTAGTGTTAAATAAGGACTTACTGGTGGTGTATGGAATTTATAGCTAAGACTCCACAGTTAATTACCAGATGAGTAACCTGGACAAAACATATTTTGTGATAAATATGAATGTTATCATTTTAAGCTGAAAACAATATGCTGACAAAAATTTTAACGTATAACGTTTTGTGGGGTAAGGAGATCCTCGAGAGAAGATGATAAAAAAAAACATTCCTTCTAATATGAGAACTATTTTAGTTTTCTTTTTTCTCTTCTACCATCTAAGAAAGCACTTTCCGCAAAACAAAATAGTATGATCGAAAGTAAGAAAAAGACAAATTATAACAAATCACATTTTGATTAATAGCTAGGATATATGAGCATTTGCATAACTTTGACTATGGTGCTGCGTTCATTTCTGTTGGTTGTTGCTATTCTCACGAATCGGAAATGTTAAAATATGCGTTGCGTAGCGTAACATGCTTAAGGATGATGAATCTGACGTTTATACATGTATGTATCCAAGTGCTTCTTTACAGCGAATTCTACTTTGTGTCACATAGGCCATGTATCGGAAAAGAGCTGACACTTTTTGTACAGTTAGTTATATACATATTAGTGGAAATTTAGTAACACTTTCTGTACTGTGATAAATAGTTAGTTATGTTGTTCTGTGTATTATATATGAACACTTAGTTAATTAGTCCTTATCCTTCCGCAATGTAAATTAGTTTTTTATCGTTTCAACAGTATGGTCATTTGCAAAGATATGGAGTGTTTTAGAAAGCAGGATTCCAGGAGGCAGCTTTATATAACTCGTGGTCTACATTAAGAAGAATATTATAAAAAGGTCTTACATTTTGCCTTGAACCCAATATTAAGATACCAAGAAAGTGGTTAGAGATTTAAACACAAGATTTAAAGTATGGAGATATATTGTATGGAGAACTACCTTACAATTCCATTAGACTTTATAGATGTCAGCAAAATGTGTCATTATTATTATTATTACCATAATAAGTGGATAACTATGTTTATCTCGTCATCAAAACATGCTGCTTATACAGGCCCTCATACCTACTTTAGGAACTACTGTCAGTTTTTTGGAATCCATTTTATTTACAAACACTATGTAAAGAAAAGCGGCTCGTGTTAGTTTCTCCATGTTTTATACAAAGTCCACTTCTTGCCGCTAAAGGCATTAGTCATAGATAGCAGTGGTATTTAATTTGCACTAATTCCAGATTCCATATTTCTATTCACTGCATTAAAGTCGGTGGACCGAAAGATATGGGTGTTTTTATTATAAATAATTCCTGCACACACTCACTGCTAAATGTTGCAAGACGTTTAATTGAAAGAAATTTTGACATAACTATTACCGTAAGTATCAACAACGTTTTCACAGAGTACCACCCCTACTCACCTGTACTGAGCTGTGCGTACAGATCATTCTTAGAATGCATTCATGTATTTATAAGACCCTAGGTCATCCGGTCGATAGCGAGACTAAGCTATGCATATGAAAATTTAAAACGACTCAGTTAAAATTCAACAGAATATAAGTAATACCACTGTTATTAATAGTTACTGCACATATACTTTTTGTCACTAAGAGGACAAATTAGTATATAAATCAGATGCATCCCCATAATGAAATTCGGTTGAAGTAATCGTCATGTACGCTACCTCAGAACAATGTACATTGTTTCTTTGTTCTTTTCCTTTTTGCGTTAGTGTGATTGATGACACCACGACAGTGATTTTATTTACACTGTACAGAATAATACGTAAGCTGTTTTTTGGTAGTTTCTCGAACTGCACGGGTACGATTAAAAATGTCCTATAGAGGACCAATGAAGTTATCAGAGCCACGATTGAGTAAAATGAGCTATTATCGAGAAATATTTTCAGAAAAAGGTGAGTCAGAATGTAGAAGATCTATCGACTTATCGAAACACATCACCATTTAAAAAAGAGGGCGACAAAAGACAAGAAGCAGAAGACACACAAAGCCACTAAACAAAGCATGGACAATTTATCTTGACTAAGAAAATTACAAAAATGCAAGAAAGGATAAACAACAGAAACAACATAAAACATAATTCAAACACATAAGACATAATCCTTCCAATAATTTCAAATAAAATCAAATTATTGAATTATTGATCGTAATTAAGACAATGATTTACTTATCATAATCAGTATGAAATAAAAACTCCATTTATTTTTTTTTTAAAATAATACATCCATTTTTCCAGTTTTGAGTAAAGCAGGAAAGTAATAGCATTGCCAAATATGTTTTCCTTATTTTCCTCTTCCCCTGTTATTATCTATTATGATATATGAAGTAAGAACGACTCACATCAAATATTTTATCGGTTGATATCAAGCCCCGCTAACAAAGTTAGGACATTAATCAAGTAAATATTAAGCTGGGTCGTAATATGATATGCAAAACTTGACTGGTGTCATACATTTTGACTGTTCATCTCGGTTGATACCGATCCTGTTTCTACTCATCAAACATACATTCGTTCAACATGCATCAACGATAGTAAACTTTAGCACGTTGATTCCTACGAGATTTGATTTCACGACAGAAATATAACGTGGACCAATGAGCCAAATGAATGACAAGAGATTAAAGATTTATGACAAGACTATTTCATTAGGCTATTGGAGGCTACCGATTCAAGTACGGTGATATTAATATCTTGACTTCACTGTTGTATTCTCCAGATATTAGTGTCAAGTAAATTTTACACATCACGGGCGTAATTTTCGCAATGGGGTCTCCTTATTTTAGCTTGAGTATCACACTATTTTTCTGTATACGTGTTGTTTTATGTTCTTCCCAGAAAGTCGAAGTAAACGCACAGATAGGAAGTGTTACTGGAATTTTGCAGGAGGCCAATTTTAATGGCGAAAAACGATCAGTTGTACAGTTTCTTGGAATTCCATTTGCTGAACCACCTATTGGAAAGCTTCGATTTGCCAAAACAGTACCAAAGATCAATGTTCAGTCCCCGTATGATGCCACTCATTCAAGACCGGTATGTGCGCAGGAAAAATATGTGGATCCCGGAATAAATCAGTTTGAAATTTCAGAGGACTGTTTGTATCTCAACATCTTTGTTCCTGAGAAAATAGTGCCGACTGGAAAGCCACAATTTGCAGTGATGGTGTGGATATACGGTGGTGGTTTTATCTCAGGAGCACAAGATTACTACTCGGGGGAAATACTGGGTGGTTTTAATGAAGTAATTGTTGTGACTATCAACTACAGATTGTCTCTATTTGGATACGCTCGGAGCCGTGGGGGTAACATTCCGGGCAACATGGGACTTTGGGACCAGCATTTTGGTATAAAATGGGTTCATGATAATATTCTGGACTTTGGAGGAGACCCAGCACGAATCACAATATTTGGTGAGTCGGCAGGAGCAGCAAGTGTTTTGTATCAAGCACTCTATCCGGGAAACAAGGGTTTGTTCAAGAACGTTATTGCAGAAAGTGGAAGCCCTTTAAATATATGGGCTTTTAATGGTGTTCCCGCACAACGCTTTGAGAGAACTGTCAATTCTGCTGGCTGCTCACTAGAAAAAGAGGATACAATAATAGCATGCCTAAATTCCAAATCAACTAACGATCTTATGGATATTCTAAACCAAGAACAAGCTTTTGATCTCGGACTCACGCCCGGATTTTCCCCCTCGCTGGATGGGGAATTTTTAAAGGAATCACCTAAAGATATATTCCAAAATAGGACCAAATGGTCACATGAAGCTCTCCAAACGCTGGGGTCTTTCAATCTTATGATAGGAATGACCAGCGGTGAAGGAGGGTTGTTCATAGATTTTCTAGATATGATAACGCAACACCAATACAATAAATCAGCATACCATGGATTTTCTCCAGAATTCTTTAGACACAACGTGATTTCCAGTGTTGTGAAAGCTACCCACAAGCAGGATGTTCCTAGTCTCGTTGAGGCGATATACCATAAGTACAACGATTGGTCTGACCCTGAGAATAATTGGAAAGTAGGTCGTGCCCTGACTGATTTTTATTCTGATTATCTTTTTAATGTTGGAATCCTCCAGACGACTATTGCACACTCGAAGAACACCGGTGAGTCATCTAGTCGTCCTATAGGAACCTATCTCTATCTATATGACCATAAGCCTTCCATCATACCCACTCCAGAGTGGTTCACTTCGGCAAGTCATGGAGTTGACCTTTTATCAGTATTCGGTTTTGCAGATTCCCTCTTCAAATCGTCATACTTAAATATGAGTGTTGAAAGCAGAGGCCTGACAAAACCAGAAGAGTTTAAACTCTCAAAAGTGGTGATGAAGCTGTGGACAAACTTTGCCAAAGATGGGTAAGTTGTGATCAAAATATAAATTAGTGGAAGACTTGGTATGTTCAGCATACTTTCCTGCCTGTCCATTACAGAATAGTCGCGGTGACCCGGTTAGAGTGTCAGATAGTGATCAAAAGCATTAGGTTCGAGTCACATCATCATTTTCGATCGTATCAGATAACCTGTTGCTCTCTGTGCTATATACATTTCTCCATTACCTTGGAAATAGATAACCGTAATCTATGTTAGTGTGTCTTAAAGCGTCAAAAACATCCAACGAAAGAAAATATTAGCAGGGAGAGTGTATATAAGTAGATAAAGGCGGATAGATACATATTTACTTGTTCATACCAAATTACCGACCCAACTATATACCTAATTAGATATTATCTGCCCATCTACAAACCTTCATAGTTCATACTAACCAAACAACCATCCAATCAAAAACATACATATATACATACATACATACATACATACATACATACATACATACATACATACATACATACATACATACATACATACATACATACATACATACATACATACATACATACATACATACATACATACATACATACATACATACATAGGGGCTTTGAGTGGCAGAATGGTCCAAAGCGCTCTCCGTTACGGATCACTACCATCACACCTCTATCTGCGTGGGTTCAAGTCTAAGATTAGGCGAATGTGGATATGTGAGAAAGCTTGCCAATAGCTTCTCGTGGATCGGTAGTTCTTTCCGCGGATCTCCTGGTTTCTTCCTCCACCATTAATACTGGCAGCAATGTATAGCCTATCGTGTGCTGAAAAATGGCGTTACTCTCCAGAACATACATACATACATACATACATACATACATACATACATACATACATACATACATACATACATACATACATACATACATACATACATACATACAAGAACCTAAAAGTGTAAGAAAAAGCATGGCTGTGTCGTACAAACCACTTTCCTTTCCTAAAAATAGCCTCTCCTTTTTAATGTTACTCTTTTTATTATGTGTTCCAAAACACCAAACAAGACAACGTAAGACTTAAAGTGAATCTATATGTTAAACGTAAATTAAAATGAGTTTTAATTAACTGAATTTCCACTCATTTATGAATGAACCAAATCTGAAGATCAAATAGTTTGTCCATGCTCTGTGTTTTGTTTTACTTCAACAGCAACCCAAATGAAGCGGAGGAAAAAGAATACGCCATTCCTTTTGAGTGGCCAGTGTACGACTCAGTTAATCAGTTCTATTTACACATTAGAACTGTGATGGACAAAGATTCCATAAAAAGACGGCTGTACGCTGACAGAATGGCTTTCTGGACCGATGTCATTCCCGCTGTGGAAGATACCATCATAGAATGCAGACATGAAAAAAATGTTTATTCTGACCTCTGCCGACTAAATGTCTATCAAGAAGACACTGGGGCACTAGAATCATCTAAGTATGGATTTGTCAGTGGTTTCATCTCAGGGTGTGCTGCTCTTTTCATTGTCGTTATGTGCATGCGCCACAAACAAATGGGCGTGTAGGGGATGAACACGTGGAATATGTATTGTTTTAGGATCATTTATCATACTGTAAAAAAGATATTTATTATATCAATAAAAGCATGTCAAGACAAGGTAACAAAATAACTGTTTGAAGTATATATAGCCTTTAAATTAGCAAAACAATATATTAACCTACCCTGTAATTGTCGTGTATCTGAAGTTGTCAACTTTTCCTGACTTATTTGCAACGTTATGACTGAAACAATAAATCTATAATCTAACTGATTCAAGAAAATATTCTTTTTGCTGCTTATCTCATAGCATGGCAATATACTTAACCACTTAACAACAAACCTTTTTGCATCTGCACAGAAAGAGAGTGAGAAACCTCATTTGATAATGAGAAATTTCATTTGGGTAATATCCATGCGAATTTTCTTGCTTCATGTCAATCAATATCAACCTTGATAATTTTGAAAAAAAATAAAATTAAACTAGTTTTTAAATTCTAGTTAAGCTTTCATTTTTTAAAAACAAAATAATATATTTTTACCTGCATGCTAAATACATGTTCTTTGTTCTTCGTCCTGTTCGTGGATAGGACGTAGAATTTCGTTGTTGTTATTCTAGTAAATCAGCTTTAGCTCGATTTTATTGCTTGTCTCTTCGAATAAAACTTACAATATAGTAACTTTAACCTTCTTACTGTGAAATGCGAATATACAAAACAGTCTGAATATATATGTACCTTTGAATTAAAAGTAAGTGAAATTGTCTTACTTCGTGTCTTTTTTTATTTTGCTAATATTAAACAGAAGTCGATTTAAACCTACCAAGTTATGTTAGTGTTAATCAGGTTATACTATTTCAACCATGTTCATCACGCCGTATTGCTTTATTCAAGTTCATCAGGTTAAACTATTGTAACCAAGGTGATCGGTTAAGCTATTGCAACATTTTTGGTCAGGTTACACTAGTATAACCAAGCTCATTAGTTTCTGCTATAGCAACAATATTCATCAGGTTATACAATTGAAATCAGATTCATTTGGTTATACTGTTGTGACCATGTGCATTGGTCTATACTAAAGTAACCATGTTCAAATGTAGACAAAAGTTAAAAATTTTCATGAGTATGTTCCAATTGTGGCGGAGATATAGCACTCGCCTAAGTTAGACATGATATGTCATTAATTTTGTCGTTTTAGAAATTATAGGAAAGTTTACTTGTATTAAGTTTTATTTTATACTCCAACCAAAATTTGTAATCATGCCAACCCGTCAGACTTTCCACATAGGAGTTAGCCCATTTCATGCAGTAGCACAGTTATTTTTAAGTGTACAAAAGATAATAATTTTTTGAAGTCAGAGATTTTGTCCTGTCATATAATTTTGTCATGTCATATATTATCGAACTCAGTTTGGGAGTCCTAATAGCAGCAATTAATTTTTGCCAATATCTTTCAAGTCTTACATAAAAATATTTAAAGGAAGAGAAGTAATGCAGCACGTAACCTATATCTTTGAAACGGTAACAGGAAAAAAATTCATTTAAGTTTAGTGACCCACTTTTCACAAACCCGGGCTCGATTTGAGTAACAAGAAAAAGATTTGAAGATCTGGCCTGTAGATTAAAAGACTTGGGGACTGTAATTCTGTTATCTATATACGGTCAGTGAAAACTGACATTTCAAAAAGTAAAGTAATTTGTGATTAATTGACACAAAATTCCAATGACAATGAAGATTCGAAGAGATTTTGGTGCCCCAGGACAGACTTCTGGCGCACGGTACAACCACCCTGTCTGCCCCCACCTCCTTATTACGCTGTTGCATAAGAGTAGATTTTAACAAGAAATAAGAAATATAATAAAATTTGTTTATGTGAAACATAAAATTGAAAGTAGAAGTAAGTGTGTGCAGTAAACACACTGCTGGACGAGGATTCATGGGTAGCCGTAACTTTTATGCTGGAGGGATGAATAGCATCCACAGGAAAGATGCATATACCATGGTTAATGGCTGTTATTCCAAAATGTATAAAAGAATGACAAATTAGAGGCGTTCAAAACACACCAACCTCTTTCACTACGGTTCGGTTTACACTGGGTAAATTACACCGCGGAGGTCATTCCCTAGCAACGAACCGTAGTGAAGGAGGTTGGTGTGTTTTGAACGCCGCCAATTTGTCACATAGGTGGGAGCCTCGTTCCGGGATATTTGGACAGTGGAAAAAAGCAGATCTGAGCATATATTGAAAGAAATACAACACAGTATCATTGATAGATTTGTATTTTTTAAAAATAGGAAACCACGAGTGTGAATTGAGTCAATACCTATTCTTATATGTTTAAAATTATGCATGATTTGTGAATTTCTTAAATGTTGCATGACATTGTAAGAAATTAAGATTCCGTACCTGAAACTGCTAAAGCGTGGTTGGTTGTCCGTATTTAAGTAACCCAGAAATATTTTGCCTTAGTACTCTTGCGAAAAGAGATCATTAAGGAAGTATCCCCAGGGTAATTTGCACACGTGTTGCAGACGATACGAATTTAGGGATAATTTATAGTTTGGTACTGCCCAAAAGCCGTTTAAATTACTTGTGTGATTTTTAAGTAAGTCTGTAGGTATGACTTTACTGAGTTAGACTATTCGTTGATATTCATAGGGAAGTTGTTTTCTTGAAGGCAGAAAACAGGTTAGTGATACTAATCTAGGTGAGTTAGCGACAAGACAGATAGACAAGAATGGCAACATTACGGCAACTTGCGCGAGAATTCAAAGTTCTTGGATCCGAAGAATTAGGTTATGAAGGGACACAGCGGAATTTGTAGAGCTTAGGCTCAAAGAGTACAAAGAACAGCAGGCAGCTGAAAGAGAGAATGAAAGAGAAGCAGCCGAAAGAGAGAAGGAAAGAGAAGCAGCCGAAAGAGAGAAGGAAATAGAGGCAGCCGAGAAGGAAAGAGAGGCCGAGAGAGAAAGAGAGGTAGCCAGACTGCAGGCTGAAAGAGAAAAAGAATGTGAGGTAGCCAGACTGCAGGCTGAAAGAGAAAAAGAACTTGAGTTAGCTAGACTGCATGCCGAAAGTGAGAAATTGAAGGCCGAGGAAAGGAATAAAGAGAGAGAACATGCGTTAGCCATGGAAAGACTAAGGATCGAAGCGGAGTCTAGGAGGGAGAAGAAACGAACGTACATTTAAAACCCTTAAGCAGAAGAACTGAAGATAGACGTACCGTCCAGATAACCATGCCTATGTTTAACGACAAGGATGAAATTATTGATAACTTTTGAACCCAGTTTGAAAAGTTAGCTTTAATACATCAAATATCCAAAGAACAGTGGGCTATTAATATTTCGGCATTTTTGCAAGGCGCTGCCAAGGAGGTTTATCATAATTTGGCACCCGCTGTACTAGATGATTATGAAACTCTCAAGAAAGCGTTACTACGACACTATGAGCTGACAGCTGAAAGTTTCCGTAAACTTTTCAGAGGGTCATCTAAGAAAGCCACCGAGTCTCATGCGTGATACCATAATCGTGTACGCGTACTTTTTGATAAGTGGATAAAAATGTCCAGGGCGGAACATACATACGAAGGCATACGGGAAGAAATTCTAAAGGAACATGTCCTCAGCACATACTGTAAAGACCTAATAGTATTTTTAGCGGAGCGTGATTTCGCGACCGTAGAAGATATTAGTGTAA